>RPOG01003709.1:0-24429 GCA_008086565.1 Thalassoma bifasciatum | reverse complement strand
GACGTTTGACATGGTTTTAAAGAAGTGTGTGTGTGTGTGTGTGTGTGTGTGTGTGTGTGTGTGTGTGTGTGTGTGTATGTGTGTGTGTGTGTGTTTTCAGGGTCCTCTGATCGTCACCGAGGAACTTCACTCTCTCAGCTTTGAGTCCGAGCTGCAGGTCAACCAATCAGGGCTCAGCGTCAAACTGGAGGTGACAAAAAATGAAAAATTTGAGACAAGAAGTCAAAGTCATTATAAAAGATGAAAATATGAGATAAAAAGTTAGAATTTCAAGATGATTGAGTCTAAATTTTCCAACAATTTAAGATTTAAAATGTTGAAAATGTAAGGATTAAGTCAAAAATTACACTCAAAAAGGTGACATTTTGAGATAATTTCACATTTTCAAATTTAAAAAGTCCAAATTATGCAAAATTTTAGGAAAAAAAAAAAGAAAACGCTAGAAAAAAAGTCAAAAATTTGAGATAATTAAATATCCATACGTCATTATGTCTAAACAATGCAAAATATTGTCAAAATGTTAGATAAAAAGTTAAAATAAAATAGAAATTTGAGACAAGATGTCAGTCATTATAAAAGATGAAAATATGAGATAAAAAGTTAGAATTTCAAGATGATGGAGTCTAAATTATGCAAAAAAGGTCAACAATTTAAGATTTAAAATGTTGAAAATGTAAGGGTTAAGTCAAAAATTTCACTAAGAAAGGGGACATTTTGAGATAATTTCACATTTTCAAATTTAAAAAGTCCAAATTATGCAAAATTTTAGGAAAAAAAAAGAAAACGCTAGAAAAAAAGTCAAAAATTTGAGATAATTAAATATCCATACATCTAGACAATGCAAATTATTGTCAAAATTTTAGATAAAAAGTTAAAATTAAAAAAAAAATCTAAATTAATTCAGTATCTCTTTTTTTTTTACTGGTAGAAATTTGTGTTTTTTTCTAGTTAGCTGCTCCATTAAAACAAAAGACACATGAAAGAATTTAAATACAGTGTCATGTTTTGACTGAATGAAAATGTTTATTTTGAAAAATGTAAAAGAATTACACGAAGGAAACAGAGTTAAAACAGAGAAACTTTGCAATTTCGTGTTGAATCAGAAGAAGACGAAGAAGCAACAACAAAAAAATTGATAAATAATCATTTTCCAAAACGGTCTACTTGGTCAACCTGTTTTGAAACTTATATCAGTAAATAAATAAAATATATGTTTTTAACTGTGTGTATTTTTTGTTTTAGAGACGCTCTGCTCTCATAAAGTCTCCTTTTAATTCTGGTTATTTTAGATTTTCTGAGTGGATCAGGCCCTGTGTGTTCTCAGGTTGATGTTCCTCCTGTTGTTGTTTTATTTGTTGTTTATTTGTTGTTTATTTTAGGCCATGTCTCTGCCGGTGGTGGTGATCTCTAACGTGTGTCAGCTGCCGAGCGGCTGGGCCTCCATCCTCTGGTACAACATGCTGACCACGGAGCCAAAGGTAAAACTCACAGGACGTCACATGACCACGAGCAGCACCAGGTGACGTCAGGTGACTTTATTCTTTATTTCTGTGTCACCAGAACCTGAAGTTTTTCCTCAGCCCGCCGTCGGCCAAGTGGTCCCAGCTGTCTGAGGTGCTGAGCTGGCAGTTTTCCTCCGTCACTAAGAGAGGCCTGAACCAGGAGCAGCTCAACATGCTGGCTGACAAACTGCTGGGTACACACACAGGAAACAATCACACCTGTTATATCTCACCTGTTATAGGGTCAATGACAAAAAGAGGGTCTAAAAACTTATTTTTAAAAAGTTCTTTGAACATGGATAAAAACATATTTTTGAGCACCCAAAAATGTCAGGTGGTCGTTGGTTTATATACTTTTATATAAATATACAAGGACAATAAAAAAGACACACTTTAATAACCGTTCATAGAGAGTTCACAGACATCACTGAGTATGTAAAAGTAAAACACACAAAGTAAAGAAAATAAACACTTATTCTATTTATTAAACTATAATTTTATTGTAAAGTGTTTATTACATTGGTTGTACCACCTGACATGGAAATTGTTCCAGTCACCAATGAAGTGAAAAAACCTTTTTTATCAGTATTTCAGAGAAATCTACAAACTTTTCCACTTGCTCACAAATGTCATTTGGGCTCCTCTGGCTGATGCAGTTTCCTGTTTCCTGTTTTATTCTCTTCACTTTAAAATAAAAGTCTAATGTTACGGTNCATTTCTCAACAGCTTTAAAATTCTTTTTATTTGCAAAGAATGTTTTATTTAAAAAGGTTGAAGCATAAAATAATGCCACTGTATTTTTAATTTCCATTTACAATAACTGACATTCAATTTTTAGAGTTTAATTACTGTGGATACTTGTCAGGACGGTTGCACCACCTGACATTTTGGGGGTTTGAGGAACCAAAACACAAAAAAACATGTTATATTTTAATAGTTTAAAGATGTGTTCAAATAACACAGGTTTCATAGAATAAAGAAATACATGTGATGAAATACTCAAAAAGGGACGTCACGTCATTGACCCTATACTTATATAACCTGAGTGTTTTCATCCACAGGAGCCAAAGCTCAGAGAAACCCTGAAGGTCAAATCCCCTGGACAAAGTTCTGTAAGGTCAGACTGGATCTGAGCAGAAAAAACAGACAAAAAAACACTTTTATTTTTCTTTTGAACTGAGTGTTTATGTGTTTTTTTGTAGCAGAGCGCCAACGAGAAAGCGTTTCCTTTCTGGCTGTGGATCGAAGGAATTCTGGACGTGATTAAACGACACCTGCTCTCTCTGTGGAACGACGGGTCAGTCAACGCTGCAAAGATCTGACATTTAACTCTGAAATAAACATGAACAATATATAAAAGATTATTTACGCCAGTATAAAAAATAGAAGTCCAAATTTCAACAAATTCGAAATCTTGACAATTTATCTCAGAAGTTTGACTTAAATATCTCAAAATTTTAACTTTATTGGTAAAACTATTGAACTTTGATCCAATAATTTTGACTTTTTTCTCATTACTTGACCTTTAATTTTGAAAGTTTAACTTTTTATCACAAAATTTGGGATAATAATCTTAGAATTTTGACTGTGATAGCACAAAATTTTGATTTCAAAGGTAAAAAGTTTTGTAATTTTATTCAATAACTAACTTTTTATCACCAAATTTTGGACATTTATCTTAGAATTTTGACCGTGATATCACAAAATTTTAATTTTAAAGGTAAAAAGTTTTGTAATTTTATTCAATAACTTTAACTTTTTACCTCAAAATATGACTTGTATCTCAAAGCTTTAACCTTAAAGCTTGAAGTATCTAATTTTTATTCAATAACTGCAACTTTTGATCCAATAACGTTGACGTTTTTTCTCAAATTTCGACTTTTTATTGCATAAGTTTGACTTTAAAAACTCATAATTTTGGACATTTATCGTAGAATTTTGACCGTGATATCACAAAATTTTGATTTTAAAGGTAAAAAGTTTAGTAATTTCATTCAATAACTTTAACTTTTTATCTCGAAATATGACTTACATCTCAAAGTTTTAACATTAAAGCTTGAAGTATTGAATTTCTATCCAATAACTTTGACAAAATTCTGATTTTTTTATTTCATTCGTTAAACTTTCAAGCTCAGAATTTTGACTGTGATGTCACAAAGTTTTGATTTTATAGGAAAAAGTATGGTAATTTTATTCAAGAACTTTAACTTTTTATCTCAAAGTTTCAACCTTAAAGCTCAAAGTATTTATTTTTTATCCAATACTTTTCAGCTTTTTATCTCACCACTTGGACCTTATAGCTCAAAAATTTGACTTTTTTCCACATAATATTGAGTTTTAGTCTTAAAAATTGGACTTTTTATCGCAAAGTGTGAGTTTAAAGCTGAAGTTTATTATTTTTTTGCTCAAAATGTTTCATTTTTGGACTTTTAATCTCCTAGTTTTGACTTTTAATGCAGATTTTTGATGTTTTTTTTTCTGTTTGTGTGCAGCTGCATCATGGGTTTCATCAGTAAAGAGAGGGAGAAGGCGCTCCTTAGTGACAAATGTCAGGGCACTTTCCTGCTGAGGTTCAGTGAGAGCAGCAAAGAAGGAGCCATCACCTTCACCTGGATCGAGTACGACCTGCACAGTGAGTCCACTCTTTCTCTCTCTCTGTTTTTAAATCTTCAGGTTCATCACCTCTCACCTGTTTTCTCCTTTTCTCCGTGTGAGCAGATAAACCTCTGTACCACTCTGTGGAGCCGTACACCAAGAAGGAGCTGACCGCCGTCTCTCTGCCCGACATCATCCGCACCTACAAGGTCATGGCTGCGGAGAATATTCCAGAAAATCCGCTCAGGTTCCTCTACCCCAACATCCCCAAAGACAAGGCCTTTGGAAAGTACTACCCCCGACCCACCGAGAGTAAGTCAGCCCACACCTGGGGAGAAAAGAAACAACGACACTGCACCTGCTGAGAGTGGGAGTTTTTAAAATGTATTATCCAAGTTTTTCTGTTCTCTAGTTCAGCCGTTAAAGTTCAGTTAAGCTCATACCACAATATTAACTCGTGGTTTTTCTAACAGTCAAACAATTAAAATAGAAAAAACGGCTTCATTAAGATTTTTTTGCCAAGAATAAGTCAAAATTTATAAGATGGAAATTCAGAATTTAGACTTTTTTCTCTTTATTTTAATCCTTTCCCAATAATGCTGACTTTTTGTCTCAAAGTTTTGATTGTTTTATGTCATAATTTTTTACTTTTTACCTCATTATTTTGACTATTTATCTCATAATTCTGATTTTTATATAATAATTGTGTCTATTTATCCCATAATATCAATTTTTATTTCATTATTTTGACTATTCATGTCACAAATTCTACTTTTTACCTCATTATTTTGACTATTTATCTCATAATTTTGATTATTTATCTCATAATTCTGATTGTTATAAAGTAATTGTGTCTATTTATCCCATAATATCGATTTTTATTTCATTATTTTGACTATTCATGTCACAAATTGAACTTTTTACCTTATTATTTTGATTTTGTATCTCATTATTTTGTCTATTTCCCTATAATTTTGAGTTTTTATTTCATATTTTTGACTATTTATCTCATAATTCTGATTTTAATATAATAATTGTGTCTATTAATCCCATAATATCAATTTTTATTTCATAATTTTGACAATTCATGTCACAAATTCTAGTTTTTACCTCATTATTTTGACTTTTGATCTCATAATTTTGACTATTTATCTCATAATTCTGATTTTTATGTCATAATTGTGTCTATTTATCCCATAATATCAATTTTTATTTCATTATTTTGACTATTCATGTCACAAATTCTACTTTTTACCTTATTATTTTGATTTTTTATCTCATTATTTTGTCTATTTCCCTATGATTTTAGTTTTTATCTCATATGTTTGACTAGTATCTCATAATTTTATTGAATCCATCTCAAAATTTTGACTTTGTATCTTGAAATGTGAACTCTTTTCCCATTATTTTGACTCATAATCTTAAAATATTGGCTTAGTGTTGCAATAAAATTCTGCCTTTCAAGTCTGCTAGACACAAAATCACTGACTGCAATCAGTTTTAATTTTGATAAATCTCTTTGTGGATGCTTAATGATCCCAGTTGCATCTCCTCCTTCCAGTATTTTATGAATATTTGCACATTTTCTGCAGATTCATTAAGGCAGATGTGCTAAATGAATTACTCAATCCATGCGTTAATCAGGCGTTAAGTTTGAACTTTCTTCCCTCTCAGCTGCTGAACCCATGGACGTGGAGAACAATCCAGAGAGAAGCGGTTACATGAAGACGGAGCTCATCTCTGTTTCTGAAGTGTAAGAGGAAACTTTTGATTAAAAGTTGATGTTTTTTATTATGAGTCAGAGGTTTATGTTGGATTTTTTCTGTGTGTGCAGACACCCGTCCAGACTCCAGGACAACATCATGCCCATGTCTCCTGACGAGTTCAAGGCTTTGTCTCAGATGGTCAGTCACAGAGACATCGACGCTGTGGTGAGTTTTTCTACAGATAAAAACTTCACTCCAAAGTCTGAGTCTCATCAACTGTCCTCGCTAAATAAATCCAGTACAAACAAAGAAACCTGGATGTTTTTGAGAGATGGGATCTTGAGCTAAAGTTTGTGTGTGTCTCCGTCTCTTTCCTCCTTTTCCTCTGCTCAGACCAACACTCTGGCTTCTGGATTTGACGAGTTTGACATTCAGGTAGATGCAGCTTTAATCTGTTGCTCTGAAAAGTGCATCACGTCTGCATCCAAAATAAACATCACATCATGTTTGTAGTGATTATAATCACCCTGTGCATGCAAAGACTTGTGTAATAATGTCTGTTTGTCCTCAGCATCTTTTTCTTCTTCTCTTTTAAAAACTCTGAACAGGAATGATGAATAACTTGTGTTTTTGTTTTTGCAGATGAGCGCAGACTTAGAGTAAAAGCTCGACTGAATCCTGAGGAGCTCCTTCAATATTCTCAACCTTCTCTGCTGTACTTCCTGTTGGTGTTTTAGTTTTAGGCTGGTATTTATCTGCTTTTAGAGGAGTGAGAAAAAACCCTCTTTAGCTTTGTCCAGGTCAGTAAAAGTTGCCACACACCTTTTTCTGAGCCACTAAAGCCGAATGTGACAAGAGTAAAGTCTCAGAGTGAGGTTATCAAATCTGTGAGAGACTTCAACAGCAGCCAAACCATAATAATAGTTCAAAAATGCATATTTTTATTTACAATAATCATCTGTTTTGTCTTTGTCTACTGTATTAAATCATATATTTTGCACAATTGATGGATTATTGTAAGCAGGAGCTTCTTTTCGGAGCTTTAACCCCATCCCATTTGGTACCTTTTACTTAGTTTTATTGATGTTTTTTGGGGGAGGTTTGGATTGAGACTCAAATCAAGTTTCTGCTTCTTCTGTTTTTTTAATTTGTACATATCTTTTTTTGAAACTGTGAACCTTGAAATAAATATTACATCAGTGAAATTCAAGCATGTGATTCAGAATGGAAACACTTGTGTTTGGAGGTTTCCCAGAGCAGAGCCTGAGCTTTAATTTGAATATTCATTTATCAAGCAGGTGAAAGAATAAAAAGACTTTGTGACTCTGTTTCTCTGTTTTTTTTTTCTATAATTATTGATGTTTAATCAATAATAATTATTTTGCATTGATAATAAGTATACGCTGTTGTAGATCACGTTATGGTTGAAAATACAATAATTTTGAATTAAATTCTTTTTTTAAATTAAGTCATTGAGCTATACGTGAATCTGATTGGTCCATATGATGACGTCATTAATGACGCACAGGTGTGCCGTATTCGGACCGGAAAGCTAACCGTTTTTTCACGAAATGACTCCAAACTCACTCGTTTAATGTAAATCGCAATTAAAAAAATCGACCGTAGAGAAATAAAAGAAGATATCAAAGTGTTTCGTGGCCATAAAGGTGAGTAAAATGCTTCAGGAAAGGTTAATATTAGTTCGTGGAGAAGCTGCTGGAGCTAATGCTCATCTTCGTGCTAACGTTCGTCTGAGCGATAAATAAATAAAAATTATGTTTTTTTAATTTTCAAACATGACTTGATGAAAAAATTATTTTAAGATAGAAAGAAGATTATTTTAATATTTCTGGAGTTATAATTTAGATCGATGCTTGTGACCATAACCGTTGGCCATGAACCCTCGGGAAGTATCGCGAGATGTTCGACCTTTGTAGCGAGGTCAAACAGAGGTCACTAGGTCAAGCAGGTTTGTTTATGTTTTTATACGTTTATAAATCAGTTATATTTTCATTGATAACGTACAAAATAATAAATGAATAAAGATTAACATTATCAATATTAATTTTTTTTATTAAAATATACCTTTTTTACACTCAATTAAAGTAAAATTCTGTATAAATTTCAAGCTGCCACAGTCTTAGTTACTTTTTTTTTATTAACAGAGACTGAACAGAGAGAATGTATGGCTTGAATTCTCTGTAAAATAAAAAAACAACAACCTATGGTGATTTACCTCTGTAATAGTGCTCTTATACGACTGTTGTTGTGCTTTATATGATATAAATGATACATAATCAGAATTATTATTATTTGTAATGCTTATTATGTCAACATTTTACATTTTTAAAATAGTTTCTTTTCCATAATAGTGAGTCCATATTGGTACAGGTGTCTGCGTCCAGTGGATTCTCTGATACAACCAAAATGAAAATGTGGAGGAGTCTTCAGGTGAGCCCACATCCTGTTTATTTTGGCATAGAAAGATTATTTTATGTTGTTGAATTTTAAAACAAGTTTATTAGAAGAGATCAGGAGCTAGATGGTGCTGTGGGACCAAAATTATGATTCTCAGAACAGCAGAAAAGAAGTAAAACATGAATAATTAACAACTTTAGGATCACATAGATTGAAACAGAGAGACCTGAAAAGAGAGGAGAAGAGGGATCATTGTCACAACTTTATTTAATAGTGTTTGTTCTGGGAGCAGCGAGGCCTCGTTTGACTTCATTATATGTTTAAACCCGCTCACAGCCGAGCAGCAGGGTAAATATATCCTGTCTGTGTCTGTGTGTGTTTATCGGCTCATAAAAGCTGCTAATTAAAACCGTGTGAAGCTTGATAATGAACTGCCTTTAAACTAAACACACACACACACACACCAGTCTGACTGCTTCGTGGGCAGAAATGTAACTGCCTAATAGAGAAAAGATTCTTCAAGCATGCTGCCTTTATTTATAACTCAGGCTTCAATCAAGATAATAAACCACAAAAGTGAAAGATATCTGGATTTTTTCCTCAGTTTCCTCAGTGTTTTCAAGACGTCTTCCTACGTTGGTTGATCCAAATCAAACACTGAGGCGTCTGCAGTCTCTCAGGTGTCTGTGGGATTAACACCACGTGTCAATAAGGAGGTAAGTGTTTAGTCTGCTGCTTAACGAAGCCAAAATACTAAATTCAGGAACAGAAAAGAGGAATAGAAATCAGCTGCTGTTTCAGTCAGAGAGTGAATGATGCACAATTCAAGATGCAAAAAGAAGCAAAGAAAGTGTGTGTACATAGAGACTGAATGATGCATAACTATTTGAATGGGTATGCAAATAAAAGAATGATTAATGCCCTGGCTGTTTGACAAAGTAAGCTGTGTGTATGAGGAACCGTTAATAAGAGGATTATGTGTGTGTCTTTGTGGGCGGAGGTGAAGATAATCACTCTGATAACGAGAGGAGGGTTTGTGACTCACGCTGCAGATTTGGCAGATAAAAACCTTTACATCCAAAACTTATAACTGATCAAAATTCATTAACGACACCTCATTTGAAAGATTAAAGTCTCTAGTTTCAGAAAATGTCAGGTTTTGCAGAACTTCATTAACTTCAAGATGCTTCATGTCAGACATAAAACATCCTTGTCATCTACATCTGGGTGAAATTGGAGCTTAAAAGGTTAAACTTTGTAGGAGTTAGAGAGTTTTTAGTCTCAGTTGAACAGACTAGGTGTCCTCTTTAGAGTCAACTTTGCTCTCTTTGTGCAAAAGTTCAACAAAAATCATGAAATTGTAGTTCCCACGCTGCAAAAACTGTCTCTTGTTTGTAGTAAAAATTGTCTTATTTTTCTTGATATGAGCCACATTCACCAGATTAGGTCATAAAAATGTCTCATTTCAAGTTATTTAAGGACAAAAATAGGTCTGAATTGCTTGTAACAAGTCCAAAAATTCTGCCAAGGGGACAGTTTTTACTAAAAAATAAGACATAACGACTTGCAGTAAAGTCACAGATTGTACCTCTTCATGAACGTGAGTGAAGATGCACAGCAGTGAATAGGTCTCGCCTTGTGATGTAAATGGCTACAGCTGTTTTTCTGTGGAGTGAAAGGTGATTGGTTACTGTAGGAGGGAGCGCTTGCTGTCTTTCACAAGCTGTCCTGGGATGAAAACTCAACAGAAAACGACGGGGTCAGTTTCGACTTGTAGCTGGAAGTCTAAGGAAATAAAATACGCCAACTTTTGTCACGACAGACTGACAAACAACGGACTTTACAGGAGAAATTTCACCACTTGGAATAATTTGATGAAACAACACTTTTGATATGTTTGAACTCTGGATTCTTCTGGTGGAAAGGAGAGTGAATATTCAGGGTCTTTTCTTTTTTCTCGACACCACCCAGCTGCTAAAGCGCTGATGTTTGTCTTTCATAACCCTCTGCGGTCTGACTCACACAGAGTTCAGAGTTCACCTTTCAACTTCAAGTAATGTGATGGTTGATTAACTTTCAGTTTTATGAGACAACATCCTGTTATTGAGCGTCTGCTGGGAGCGGAGCAGGTGAGGACGTTAAAAAAGTTCAAAGACGGCGTTGGACTGTGTGAGGTTTTTCCCCCTTCATCAGTCATAAGTGCGTCCGTTAAAGCCAGAGACGTCAAAGAGGGAAGGTCTCAAAGCTCCACCAAGGAGGGAAATTTCTGCTCTGACTCACAGATTTTGTCAAATCGATTTAAGCAGAGTCTGAAACAACAGCCGCGCTGCAGCCGCCAAGGAAAGAATGAGCCCTGGTTGTTTGGAGGAAGAAATCAAAGAGATAAAATTCACTGAGAATTTCCCCCGGAGAGCTGGGTCATTTCTCAACAGTAAAGCCGACTTTTCCACAGGGAGGAGGAGGAGGTTTGGGAGAGTCGAGTTTCCCACAAGATCATTACTGGAATGTGAAAATACATCAAGTTAAAGATGATTTATTCGACCTGCCATTGATTTTGAAAAGCTGCCTCCAGAGAGAGCGGAGGCCTCTGCTTCGTGTCCAGTTTTCTGCGCTTTTATTAGCCTCGCATGCACGTTTGCTTTGACTTGGCTCTGAGTGTAAACACGCGGAAAGTCCAGACACTTTTATGCGTTTCTGTGCATTTTTTTAACCATTAAATTTAAAGAAACTGGTGTAAAATTAGATTCAGAATTCAATAACAAGTCAAGACTGTGAAGGAGAAAGTGTGGAGGGAAAGAGGAGGTTTTATTTTGAAAGGGGTGACAGAGTTCATGGGAAGCCACCCTCACATCACTGAGGAGTGTGTGTGTGTGTGTGTGTGTGTCCATTTAAAACACACACAGTTTGCACAGTCATAGACCGCAGCTCATGTCAGTGTGTGTGTATTTTGTGAGTGTGTGTGTGAAGGGGGGCTAATCAACCCCAGATGAGCGGAGAGGCCAGACGAGTCGCAGAGAAACAGTGGTTGTGTGTGTGTGTGTGTGTGTGTGTGTGTGTGTGTGTGTGTGTGTGTGTGTGTTACAGCAGTAATAACAGTCTGAGCTGGATCTGACACACACTCGCTGTAACACACACACACTGACAGCTGAAGTCACCACCTGAGAATGTGTGGACGGGACGCGGGGGCCAGAGCGGCACCTTTGCGTGCAAACGCAGCCCGTGGAGTGTGTGCGTGAGTGTGTGTGTGTGTGTGTGTGTGTGTGTGTGTGTGTGTGTGGTGGAAAAACGTCCAGATACATTTACCTTTGAGCTGCTGCTGCTTCAGCTCTCACTGCAGACTTGTTCTCCGCTTCATGTTCGAGCCAACGTTNGTGTGTGTGTGTGTGTGTGTGTGTGTGTGTGTGTGTGTGTGTGTGTGTGTGTTACAGCAGTAATAACAGTCTGAGCTGGATCTGACACACACTCGCTGTAACACACACACACTGACAGCTGAAGTCACCACCTGAGAATGTGTGGACGGGACGCGGGGGCCAGAGCGGCACCTTTGCGTGCAAACGCAGCCCGTGGAGTGTGTGCGTGAGTGTGTGTGTGTGTGTGTGTGTGTGTGTGTGTGTGTGTGGTGGAAAAACGTCCAGATACATTTACCTTTGAGCTGCTGCTGCTTCAGCTCTCACTGCAGACTTGTTCTCCGCTTCATGTTCGAGCCAACGTTCACGTTTTTACTCCTTTAAAATGACCAGAAACTATCCAGAGGCCCAGGGGCGGATCCACCGGGGGGGCACAGGGTGGCAGCTGCCCCCTCGCCCCCCCCCAAAAAAAACAAAGTAACACAGTTAGACGAAGAGAAAAATAATAAACCATCTGTAAAGAAATGGAAGAACCATGCAGAAATAAAAGAGTTGAGAGTTTAAGACAAGAGAAATTCACTGAATATGAGACAATGAGACACAATTAGGAGAAAAAAGTCGAAATTTTGAGCCAAAAAAAATCAAATTTTGGGATTAAAAGTCAAGTTATTGAGGTACATAATCAAAAGCATGGGGTGAAAGTTGAAATTTCGAGATAAAAAGTCAAATTTTTGAGGAAAATACTTGAAATTATGGAGTAAAAATAACTCAATTTTGAGTTTTGATGACAAAATTTTGAGATTAAAAGTCAATTGTTTGAGGTAAATTATCAATATGATGCAGCAAAATTCAAAATTATTGAGCTAAAAAAAAAAAAAATTTTGTCTCAAAGGTCAAAATTTTGGGATCAAGGAGTCAAAGTTGAATTTTTGAGCTAAAACATCAAGTTTTGAGTTTAAAATTAAAAAAATTGATGCAGCAAAAGTTGAAATTATTGAGCCCAAAAATATGTTTTTTCATTCTTAAGTTAAAAGTTTGGGGCAAAAGTTGAAATATTGAGCTAAAAAAAAATCAAACTTTGATTTTTAAAGTCAAATTACAAGAGAAAAGGCAATAATTTGAGATTAAAAAGTCAAGTTGTTCATGTAAATAATCATTATAATGTTGCAACAGTTGAAATTATTGAGCTTTGACAACAAGTTTTGAGTTTTTAAGTGAATATATTGGGGAAAAAGAACAAATCTTTAGTTTTCAAAGTCAACATTTTGAGATAAAAACTCAAAATTAGGGGGCAAAAATTGAAATTTTGCCTTTTATCTCCAAATTTTTGACTTTATACACATATAAAAAGTTAAAAAAAAGGGTTAGAACATGAACATAAAGAAAGATGATGGGAGGTTTTTGCAGCTCAGGTTTGTTTTGAGCTGTTGCTACGAGTGTGTGTTTGCCGTATCTGCGTAAATGAAGTTAGTGAGTCAGAAATGATCCAAAGCTGCAGGAACGATGCCCAAAAATCAACCAAATAATGAAGTTTTCCATTTCACATCCTCCTGTTTTCCCTCAGCGCAGAAACGAGACCTTTCCACAGACTCCGTACCTGTTAGTCACCTTGAAAACATCTTTATTCTTTCTCTGTTTCTTTCTGTGTTTCTTTATTGAAAGTGTTTTTCTGCTCGGAGAGACCAGGAACACCTCACTTTTCATCACTTACCAAAAACACCAGTTTCATTTTCCTAACTTTCCTGACCGGGGGAGTGAGTCATGAAAAATTCAGGGTTGACGAAAACATTTCCCAGCATGCTCGGTTAGTCACGGAGCAGAATGATGGATTGAAAGCTCCAACAAATAAATACGTGAAAACAAATCTGCGCTTTCAGGTCGCCGCGGAGGTTTTTATCCAACCTCTATTTATCCAAGGGAGCAATCGCTCTTTCTGAACAATGGCAGCAAGTTAAGAAAGTCTGAGAAAGAAAAGTGTGTGAAGTTTCTCCGAGGTCGGTTATTGACGAGCAGTGAAGAGATATGTGAGGAATGAAGTGGGAGAAAGAAATATGTGACCCTCATAAATGAACCTTTATAGAAATATTTCACTTTTCTTGGCCTGAAAACAAAAACCTTAAAAGAAACTTATCTCTGAGGTGTGTCCTGAAACTCAGATAACCACCAGTTTGATCCAATAAAGCAAAATTCCTGCATTTCATCGTGCATGTTTATGTCCAAACT
The DNA here is from genome assembly GCA_008086565.1 of Thalassoma bifasciatum. Classification (NCBI taxonomy): domain Eukaryota; kingdom Metazoa; phylum Chordata; class Actinopteri; order Labriformes; family Labridae; genus Thalassoma; species Thalassoma bifasciatum. The sequence goes on along the minus strand of RPOG01003709.1, from coordinate 10,638 downwards.
CTGAGGAAAGAGATTAATCTAACACAAAAACAAGGTGGTACATGGGCAAAAGCAGCAAAAATGCAAAGAAATAGCATTTAAAATAAGTTTAAGGTTGAAAAAAATGTGCAAAAAGAAGCATAAGTGGGTAAAAAGTGGCAAAAACAGCACAAGGAAGCAATAAAAGTGAGTTAAAGATGGGAAAAATTGTGAAAAATGGATGAAAAGTGAAAAAAAACAGCCAAAGGTACCATTATAAAGAAGTTTAAAATGACAAAAAATGGTCAAAAAGCAGCGAAAATGGGTGAAAAGTAGGAAAAACCGCAAATAGGAGCAATGAGAATAAGTTTCAATCGGCAAAAATTGGTGAAAAATAGCAAAAAACAGCAAATAGATGCAATAGAAATAAGTTTAAGGTTGCAAAAAAGCAGCAAAAAGCAGCAAGAATTGTTGATAAGTAGCAAAAAGAGTAAGTAGAAGCAATAAAAATACGGTTAGGGTTGCAAAATAGGGCAAAAAGCTGCAAAAATGGATGAAAAATGGCAAAAATGATTAGTTGTACCAATCAAAATAACTATTAGATGGCAAAAATGGACAAAAAGCAGAAAAAAATGGGTGAAAAGGGGAAAAAGCAACAGATAGTAGAAACTAAAATGGGCAAAATTCAGCAAAAATTGACTACAAGAGGCAAAAATGAAAGGATGTACCATTTAAATGAAGTTTAAGGAGGCAAAATTAGTTAAAAGTTGCAGAAATGGGTGAAAATGGGCATAAAACAGTGAGTAGAAGCAACAGGAATAAGTTAAAGGTCCCAAAAATGGGCAAAATTCAGCAAAAATCAATGACAGGTGGCAAAAATGAAAAATTGTACCAATCAAAACAAGTATTAGAAAGTGAAAATGGACAAAAAGCTGCAAAAATGGGTGACAAGTGGCAATAACAGCAATTAGTAGAAACAAAAATAGGCTGAAGGTTGCAAAAATGGGCAAAATTCAGCAAAAATGAATGACAAGAGGCAAAAATGAAACATGTACCAATCAAATGAAGTTTAAGGATGTAAAAAATGGGCAAAATTCAGCAAAAATTGTTGAAAAGTGGCAAAAAACAGCAAGTAGATGCAATTAAAAACAAGCTTAAGGTGGTAAAAAATGGGCAAAAAGAGGCAAAAATTGTTGAAAAGTGGAAAAAAAACAGCAAGTAGAAGCAATAAAAACAAGTTTAAGTTGGCAAAAATGGGCAAAAAGCAGAAAAAATTGTGAGGAAATTAAGGAGAAAACTTGTTTAATAGTAAGAAAGCAAAACTGGTCTAGATGTGGCAAAAAAAACGAGTTAGAAGTGACTAAAATTCTGCAAAACGCAACAAAATGTTGTTGTCATGCAGTGATTAATTTTCAAAACAGGTGGATTTATCAACAACTGCGTGAGCAAACAGTCCAACAGTTAACGAAGGATGTTTCTGAAGCGCTTTAATCCACATGCGGCTTTTATGATGTGTTTTATTTCCTGTACAAATTGAGATAAAGAGGAGTTGGAGAAGAGTTGGAGAAGAGTTGGAGAAGAGTTGGAGAAGAGTTGGAGAAGCTGTAAACACTCGTCTTGATTCGTCTGCCTTTGTGAAATAACCAGTTACAGATTCATTTTCAATCAGAGCAATAAAATCTGAGATGTTTGCATGATAGAAAAGTGGGAAAAGTCCCAGTTTCTTCCCGTGTTTTATCGTTCCAGCTCACGCTGCAGCGATGACAGGCATCAAAATAAGGCAGAAAGAGCAGAAACCACAGGAGGATTTTCTCTATTGACGTGCAGTAAACTCTCCACAAACACAAACGTCCAGCAGCGTTTAGGGAACAGATGAGCCAAACGAACCCGTCTGTCTTCGATTCTGCCCTCCAACATCAACGCTTCCTCCGTTTTTGTTATGAAGAGTGTCAGTTTATTCAGCTGCATTCTTGGGTTTCTGCTGTTTGTGAAACCTCCTGTTTTTACTTTGTTTAGAGGGCGAGCCCAGAGTTCGTGTGGGTCAGGTGCTTTTATTTGTCTTTCCTGCAGATGTTTGGGGCACAAAAAAAGAGACAAACTGTTTAAGAAAGTGTGGAAATTAAAACCACTTCATCCACATCTTCAGATTCTTACGCTGAGTCAGAAAAACTCTCATCGATTAGAAAAAAAAAACAGAAAAAAGTGAGAATATGATTAAAAAAAGTTTCCAAGGTGGTTGAAAATCATCTATTAAAAGCAGTAAAAATTGTAGAGAAGTGGCAAAAATTAAAAAGAAGTAGCAATAAATAAAACTTTAGAGTTGCAAAAACTGATGACAAGTGGCGAAAAACATCAAGTAAAGCAATGAAAATGAGTACAAGGAGGCAACAGTGGGCAAAAAGCTGCAAAAATTGGTGAAAAGTGGAAAAAAATGAAAAGAAGTAGTCGTAAAAATAAGTTTAGGGTCTCAAAAATGGTTAAAAATCTGCAAAAAATTGGTGAAAAGTTGCAAAAATGAAAAGAAGTAGCAATACAAATAAGTTTAGGGTTGCAAAAATAGGCAAAAAGCTGCAAAAATGGATGATAAGTGGCGAAAAACATCAAGTAAAGCAATGAAAATGAGTACAAGGAGGGAACAATGGGCAAAAAGCAGCAAAAATTGGTGAAATGCTACAAAAAATGAAAAGAAGTAGTCGTAAAAATAAGTTTAGGGTCTAAAAAATGGTTTAAAAGCTGCAAAAAATTGGTAAAAAGTGGAAAAAATGAAAAGAAGTACCAATGACAATGAGACTAGGGCGTCTAAAATCGGCAAAAAGCTGCAAAAATTGGTGAAAATGGGCAAAAAAAGGAATAAGAAGTAGCAATAAAAGAAGTTTCAGGCGGAAAAAATGTGCAAAACACATCAAAAATGGATGATAAATTGCAAAAAACATCAAGTAAAGCAATGAAAATAAGTTCAAGGAGGCAACAATGGGTGAAAAGCAGCAAAAATTGGTGAAAAGTAGAGGAAAAGGAAAGGAAGTAGCAATAAAAATACATTAAGGGTCTCAAAAATGGTTGAAAAGCTGCAAAAATTGATGAAAAGTAGGAAAAAAAGAAAAGAAGTAGCATGGAAAATGAGACTAGGGTTGTAAAAATGAGCAAATGGCAGCGAAAATGGATGATAATGGACAGAAAACATCAATTTAGAAGTAGCAATAAAAGAAGTTTCAGGTGGAAAAAATGTGCAAAACTCATCAAAATGGATGATAAATGGCAAAAAACATCAAGTAGAAGCAATGAAAGTGAGTTCAAGGAGGCAACAATGGGTGAAAAGCAGCAAAAATTGGTGAAAAGTAGAGGAAAAGGAAAAGAAGTAGCAATAAAAATACATTTAGGGTCTCAAAAATGGTTGAAAAGCTGCAAAAATAGGTGAAAAGTAGAAAAAAAAGAAAAGAAGTAGCAAAGAAAATAAGACTAGGGTTGTAAAAATGAGCAAACGGCAGCGAAAATGGATGATAATGGACAGAAAACATCAATTTAAATAAATAGAAATAAGTTCAAGGAGGCAACAATGGGCAAAAGCAGCAAAAATTGGTGAAACGCTACAAAAAATGAAAAGAAGTAGTCGTAAAAATAAGTAAAAATATATGCAAACTGGCAAAAACACCAAGTAAAAGCAATTAAAATAAGTCTACGGTTCCAAAAATGGACAAAAAGCATCAAAAATTGGTAAATTATTGCAAAAGCAAAAAGATGTCCTAATCAAAAATAAGTTTGAGGTGGAAAAAGTTTAGTTTTCGTTCTCTCCCAAAGTGAAAATCTAAACAAAGTGAGCGGGGTGTAAAAAGGTGGACGGCTTGTTCTCAGAGTTTTTTGGGGAGTTTGTGTTTACTGCCGTGTAAAAGCCACCTCTGCATGTCGCAGTAAAACGCTGCAGCAGCCTGCGGTGGCTCAGTGGAAACTCACCGCAGCTCTGCAGACAAAAAAAAAATCATGCTGGAATTTATTCCTGGAGTATGTTAATGATGAAAAAAAAAAAAAAACAGACGACTGAAGAATAAAGAGATTCACCATCAGCCGTTTGATTTAAAAGCAATTTGATTTAATCACAGGCTGTAAATCATTCAGGGGATGTTTCAATTAACTGCCAAACTCTATTATCGTCATAAAAAACCATTAAAACAAACTCTGCAGGGCGGCAGGTTCACACCATGACACCCAACAATCAAACCACCAGAAATAAAAAAAAATAATAAAAAAAAAAACTTCTCTTGAAGACGAAGACGTGTGAGCCAAGCCGCACGAGTTTATTTTAAACAAAGGTTTTTATAAAGCCAGAGGGTGACATACCATCATCATCATCCCTGACTTTTTAACGGCCGTGTTTGGCGTTAAACACCGCCCGCTGCCATGGCAACCAGGATGCCAACCGCCTGGAACTGTTTGTATGCAAAAGAGGCCTCGAATGAGAAGTGAATTTTAATTACAGGGAAGAAGCAGGAGGAATAAAAACTTTATATGAGACTGTTTATAAAACTGCAGGTACAGAGCTGCTGTTTTTATCCATCAGTATTAACACGATAAAAAAAAAAATGCATTTTTCTGCAGAACTCTTCATGCATTTTAATTTAATAACTGAAAGTCATTTACCTTTTTTTTTTTTGCAAGTTTGACTTCATTTTTTCAGTTTTAAATACTTTGAGTCTGGTTTAAACGATAACATGAATAAATATCAAATACACAAAAAAACAAAATTAACCCTCGGATGCGTGAATTATGAAAGTCAGTGTCAGGATTTTCTTAAATATTTGTAACTGAGCAACATAAAACAGTGTGAACTTAATGTACATATGACTTTTTAAAAAACATTTTAGCTCTCTTTCATCCATTTTGACACTGAATAATTTATATTTTATACTTTTTTTACCCTCAAATGTTTGTCTATAACTTTTTTTTGAAACATTTTTTCAGGCCTTAAGCAGAATAAAAATATCCGGACACAGGCTAATGTGAATTTCCACAACATGAACCATTGAATTTAGGAGTAAATTATTTTTAAATTGGTGTCTACTGCATTTAAAAACATATTTTTCAAGTGAAATTGTGCAATGAATAATGAAAGTGCTGAAAGTTGATTTTTTTAAAATAAGTTTTGTGCACAGAGAGTTTAAGTGCGCATGTTTTTATGTTGTGCATATCAAATGAAGTTATTTCTGTTTCTAAATAGATGGTTAAAGCTTTAATATTCTTATTATTTAATTGATAAAACTTAGAGACAATAACAGAAAGTCTTTTTTAAGGTGGACGCGGCGGGAATGCAGTTTTCCACTCCTCTCCGCTCTGCGCTCTCATTCATGTTTGGCCCACATTTGCTCCACCTTAAATGTCTCTCTCTCTCTTTTACAAGCACACACACTCACATGCGCGCACACACACACTCACACACACACAGAGTCGAGCTGCGTCGGGAGCGCGCACAGCAGCAGCAGCAGCAGCCTGTCAAATCACAACGGGGGTGACGCACGGACAGAGGACTTGAACGAAACTCCTCCGAGGATCCTCCAAACCTCTAAAAGTCACTTTAATCCTTCCACTCTGCTGCGGAAATACTTCACTGTGTGGATTATGAGAAGTTGTACCACTTCGCTGAGCTCTCGGGGACGTTTGGAGTAGATAAAGGACACAAAGTCCGCTTTCCTCTCGGAGCGCAGAGGCGCACGGGACGCGCGGACGCGGAGCGAGAGTTTTCCGTCTTTCTTTCTTATTTCAGTTTCTTTTATCGAGGGATGTGAGTTTTCTGAGCACGTTTGGATCCTTTAGAGAGAGTACAAACTCAGGATAAAGCCACTTTTTCAGACTTTGTGAGGTTTGAGTTCAGCATGCTGGCGAACACGGCGCTTTACGCAGCGAAGAAACGGAAGAAGCCGGTCCAGAAAATGTAAGTCACCGCGTTTAAAAGCGATTTAATCTCAAAATTCTCCATAAAAAGTGGTTTTAATGCGCTTTAAGAGTTTAATCAGTGTATTAAAGTTGTTATGAAGGAGTTATAGTGAGCTCTTTGTGCTTGTGTAACAACAACTTCTGCTTTATCAGTGAATATCTGCAGACTTCACGACTCTTTACGTCTCAGCTTCATGCATTTTGCTGTTTTATGGCGTTTTAATGTTCTTCACTCATTAAAATACAGCAGTGTACAAGCTCCTTTTTAAGGTGGCTACAGCTGTGCAAACACCTCCAGACTCAGCCTGTCTACACACTGTCTCTCTCACTAATCACAGGAGTGGAGGAAGTTCTTCTCTGCTTACAGAAACTCAACTCTCTCAACTTGGATCCATAAAAGCTGTGATGTGAAAGTCCAGCAGCTCTGCAGGCAGAAAAACTGTGGCCTCAGGGTTTTTAAATCTGATTAGACTATTCCAGACGTCTGCACTTTGCAGGTCGGAGTGTGAAACTGCTGGTAATGAATGCATTAAGACGCCTTCCTCTTTATTTGTGCAGCTTCTGGAGAGTAAATCCCTGCATGAGTCAAATCCTGGGGCCGTCTTCTTATCCTTCTGTGAACTGTTTCCCCTCCAGGACCCGGCTTGTTTTTCTTCTGTAATGACTGTTTTTCTGGTTCTTTTCTGTTTTGTGTCACATCAGATAAAAGTTATTTGCTCCGTAAATAGACTCTTGCTGCTCTTTAGACTCTGTTCTGCTTAAAGAGATAAAACTAAACAAACCACAAGGAAGGTCAAAGGTCAGGCCCAGAAAGAGCAAGTGTTACCACTTTTTTAAAAAACATGTGTTCATAGAAAGTCCCTTAAAAGCTCTTGCAACATTATATTTCTACCTCTCAGACTCATAATGCTTCATTTCTTAAACCTTTTTCTGACTTCGAGAGTGATTTTACAACTTTACACCCATTCAAGTGAAAACAAACAACAAACAATTACACTAAAAACAACTTCCTGAACAAAGAACAGTTTAGTTTTTATACTTATGTCAACTAACTCTAACTGAACACACAAAGAAATGTTCATTACTCAAACCACAAACCATGGCGAACACAGAGCTAGCTTCGTGCTAACGTATATGGGTAATCGCATTGACATGCTCGCGGATAGCATTTACACTTTCATCACAGAAACATGTCACGGCAACTTTTTGTAAATGATCCTTAAAACTCAGGAATGACTTAATACTTAAATATTAACTAAATATTTTTATTTATTTACGTCAAGAATTATTTTAATCCATTGGCTAATTTCATATTTATTCACTTTTAAACCCAATAAAATGTTAACATCTCCTAATGCAATAAAAACAATGTAGAAAACGTAATGTAGCTTGATGCTAATGTACATAGGAAATTGCATTGACATGCTAGTGGTTAGCAATACATGGATAAAACTTTGGTTTTAAACCAAATGTCAACTTTCATCACAATAACTTTTTGTAAACAACACTTAAAACTCAAAATTGTGACAATACTAAACACTAAATCAGTCAATAACACACAAAAAATAATACAATGACGTCACCTGATGTGCGATTTTAAACTATCGTTAGTTATTTACACCCATATGTATTTAAATCCATTGACTAATTTCATATTGATTCACTTTTATTAAACTCAATAAAATGTTTACACCTCCTAATGTAACAAAAAGATAATGTAGCTTGATGCTAATGTATATGGGAAATTGCATTGATGTGCTAGACGTTAGACGTAAACAAGACTTAACACTCAAAAATGTAAAAATACTGACAGGAAAATCAGTCAGTAGCAATAAAACAATACATCAACATCACTTGATTTTGACTTTTTTCTGTTTATTTACATTCAATGAACTTTAAAACTCATTAAAAAGTTGTTGTTGACATAAAAAAACCTGTAAAGTAAAGCTACTTTTTGTACACAGAAGAGTTCACATTTGAAATCTAAAGGTTAAAGAACTTTTTCTCAGGCGTCTTGTTGTTAAAGCGCTGTTAGGAAAGTTCTGGAGATGCTGAAATAACTTCTTTTCTTTCTCTTTCTCCTGCTGCTCCTTCTTGCTGTGATTTGACTAGTTTGTGATTTCTAACTTTAACAAGCCAGACGGAGTGTTAACTGCTCCGTACAGAACCACAGCCCCCGCACACACACACACACACACACACACACACACACACACACAGAAAGAGTCGTAGCAGAACCTGCCAGAACCGCGGTCTGAGTGTGTGTGTGGTAGTACCTGCATTAATCATAATCAGGACGTGGAGCGAGAGCGCTCTCACGCGATGTTTCCACGAGGGAGGAGGGAGGGAGGGAGGATGGCGTAATCTGAGACTCGCTCTGTGTTTTTTTTCTCCTCCTCCTCCTCCTCTGACTGCCACAACATACTTTTTTCCTGTCTTTCCTTCTGTCTCTCTGTGTGTTTTTTTGGGGGGGTTGTTTCTTTCCTCCCTCCCTCAACACAAATTAACATAGTTCTGTGTCACGCAAACGGTTATGTAAGCCTGCCATGTTCTCCCGCTGCCTGGGTTTTTGAGGAAAAGTTGCTCTCAGGGAGTTTGTCTTTCCTTTTTCTTTCTCTGGAGTGAGTTATGAGTGTGAGAGCGAGTCTGTTTAACCCAGAGAGGAGTCTGTCACAGCGCCCTGAGGCTCTCCGCCTCCATGTTTACATGCTCTGGAAAAAAAGGAACATTTAAATTTATGGTAATCTCTCTCGTTCTCTCGCTGTTTCTCGTCGTATATCAGACTCCAAACGTTTGGTAGATGGAGGGATAAGCATGCAGACGCTGAGCTCTTATGTCTAAATCCAGTCCTGCTGTAAAAGCCTCTCCTTTTGGCTGCAGGAATTTGCTCTCATGCAGCCACAAAAGCCTAAATAAAGTCCAACCCTGATGTTGGAGGATAAGATCTGGCTGAGGTCAAGGATGTGGTTACATATTCCTGATCTTCCTGCTCTTTTCTGACGCTGCACAGCAAAACCAGGAGAACTGGGATCGTGCAACTTTGAAATGAGTTCTTGCAGTTTTTCACCCTCACATGAGCAGAAATTATAAAGAGAAAAAGACGCTTAATGAGTCGTGTTGTTTCTCTCTTCAGCTGCAGGAACAAACCAAGCAAGTTAAAAATACTTCATCTGAGTTTGGTGTCAGAGTAAATCCCCAAAACCTCTAAAAATCAGAGCCACAGTCGTGTGATATAAAAGTTTAAGTGACTCTCACAACTTTTAAGTCCTTTATGATCTTTGTTCAAGACTCTGACATCGGCTCTCAGGGTCTGATATTAACTCTTTGTCTCAGGTCTGTTATTGTCTCTTCAGACTTTTTTGGGGTCTGAAATAGTTTTTTTGGACCTGATATCAGCTCTGATATAATTTTTCGGGGCTCTGACATCATCTATCTGGGTCTGATGCCAACTCTTTCATTCCTATATCGATTTTTTTGAGTCTGTTATTGTTTTTTTTGGTTCTTATATCTATGCTCTAGGTCTGATATCCTTTTTTTGAGTTTAATATTGGGTCTTATTTGGTTCTGATATAACTTTTTGAGGTCTGATGTAATTGTTTCTATCATCTCTTTAGGTCTGACATCGACTCTCTTGGTCTGATATCAGCTCTCTGCGTCCGATATCGGCTCTTTAGCTCTGATATCGGCTTTTTAGGTCTGATATCATCTTATCATGACCTACCTCGACTCTCTGTGTCTGATATCGTCTCTTTAGGTCTGATATTGTCTGTTTAGGTCTGATATCGTCTCTTTAGGTCTGATATTGTCTGTTTAGGTCTGATATTGTCTGTTTAGGTCTGATATCGTCTCTTGGACTCTGATATCGACTCTTTCGGTCTGATATCGTCTCATCACTATCCTACCTCAGTGTTCTTGGTCTGATATCGTCTCTCTCTGACTCCGATATCGACTCTTTAGGTCTGATATCGTCTCATCAGTATCCTACCTTGACTCCATGACTCTTCTATCGACTCTTTAGGTCTGATATCGTCTCATCAGTATCCTACCTTGACTCTATGACTCTTATATCGACTCTTTAGGTCTGATATCGTCTCATCAGTATCCTACCTGGACTCTCTGACTCTAATATCGACTCTTTATGTCTGATATCGTTCTGGGTCGGACGCCAACTTCACATTTAGCTCCTTTTGTTCTGTGGAGGTGTCGTTGCCCTCGCTGGAGACAAAGTGCCTTTGTGTGAGAGCAGGGGAGTGTTTTCTCCAGGTCCTCACACACACACACACACACACACTCACACACACACACACACACACACTGGTCTGTATCTCCACGCCCCTTCCAGGACTGATGGAGCAGATAAAGCAGAAGAAACAACACTGGCCGCTCATTGTTCTTGTGGCGACAGGAATGCAGCTATGATAGTTATCTGGGCCTGATTTCAGATCTGTCCTGTTCGCCGGATTATTGGAAACAGATGTTTGATTTGGGGGAGGGAGGGGGGAGGGAGGGGGAGAGAGGGGAGAGAGGGGAGGGGGCTGATTTTACACATTTATGTTACAGTTCCAGCTCCCAGTGAGCGTCCACTCACTCGCATGTTTCCCTAACACACTTCATCCTTTAACATCTGGAAGAGGTCATCAACTCGACAAGAAAGGGATTTAAAGTGTGAAATCAGACTTCTGCTGGGGAAGAGGGCCAGCTTTCCGGGCTCACACACACACACACACACACACACACACACACACACACACACACACA
>RPOG01003708.1:45262-57745 GCA_008086565.1 Thalassoma bifasciatum | reverse complement strand
TTAAAATAAAAGTCTAATGTTACGGTTGCACCACCCTGACATTTGACAAGGTGAAAATTACGGGACAAAAGTTTTTGACATTTCTCAACAGCTTTAAAATTCTTTTTATTTGCAAAGAATGTTTTATTTAAAAAGGTTCAAGCATAAAATAATGCCACTGTGTTTTTAATTTCCATTTACAATAACTGACATTCAATTTCATCAATTTCACAGGCATCATCTGTAACTGTAAACTACAATTTAATGATTTTTGTTGAACTTTTCCACAAAGAGAGCAAAGTTGACAACAAAGTGGACACTGAGCACTGATACAGCTGGTTTTGTTTGCACAGAGTCTTGGTTACCTGAGACTAAAAACTCTCTAACTCCTACAAAGTTTTACCTAAAAAGCTCAAATTTCACCCAGATGTAGATGAGAAGGTGGAGAAGTGATGTGGTTGATGTTTTATGTCTGACATGAAGCATCTTTAAAGTTAATGATGCTCAAAAACTGGTTATATAAAATGAAGAGAAAAAACTAGAGACTTTAATCATTTAAATGAGGAGTCACTGATGAATTTTGACTTTCTGTGTCTACGGTTATAAGATTTAAAAACATAACATGGTAAATAGATCAGAATTAGATGGAGTGTAAAGGGTTTAGTGCATGTTTTTGCTCCTTGGAGGAAACTCTTGCATGTGTTTTGGTGTCCAATAGTGACACTTCATCATGTTTTAATGAGCCAAAGGGTAAATTGTTGTGGTCGACCAACCTAAACTTCACATTAATGTTTGTTTTAGCTCCCAAAAAGTCACTGTTGTGCACATTTTGTCTTCAAAGATGGCACTTTAGCTACTTTACTACTTTAGTTTATTTCTAACCATAATTTCAGTCCAGCATCAGCTCCATCACTTTCACTCTCAGAGTTTAATCTTTTTGTGTTTCTGCTTCAGATCGACTTCTGGTTTCACGCTCGATTACAGCTCTGTGTTTTACGCAAAGTTTGTTTGTCTCTTTCATCCATTGAGTCACACATGCAAACAGACTTTTTCTCACCAAACATTTGCTGGAGCTGAAGAAAAACCCACAACTTTGAGTTTGAGCTGGAGACAAAGCTGCTGTTTCTAAACAACTGGACTAAAAGGAGGCAGAATAAGAAACCAAAGTTAATCACTTTCAGAAACACTTCACGGATTGATGCTTCTGTAACAAACAATAAAAAAAAGAAGAAGAATTCAGCCGTTCATTTCATGATTGGGTTTAATTATCCTTTCTAAACGTGCAAAACAAAACCACAAAGACAGATTGTTCTCAGCTGCTTCGGGTCAAAAGGGGTCGAATCCTGAACGAGACTTTTCCCCTGGAAGAGCTGATGGAGACGTGAGGAGGAGGACGAGGAGGAGGGGGGGATGAAGAGGTGAAGAGATGAAAAAGAAGAGGGGAGGGGGAGCGTGAAAGAGTTTCCAGGTGAAGAGAGGAAATACGCAAATTATGTCATTCATTTAACCCCTTACACTCCATCTCCTGGTTCATATACCACGCTGTGTTTTTAAAGCTTATAACTAAAGAACCATAAAGTCAAAGTTCATCAGTGACACCTCATTTGAAAGATTAAAGTCTCTAGTTTCAGAAAATGTCTTTTTTTATAGGTGGCGAAAGTCCACATCAGGATAAATGCAGCTGAAACAGCTTCATTTTTTATAACCAATATTTGAACATCATTAACTTCTAGATGCTTCATGTCAGACATAAAACATCCACCACATCACTTCTACACCTTCACATCTACATCTGGGTGAAATTTGAGCTTTTTAGGTAAAACTTTGTAGGAGTTAGAGAGTTTTTAGTCTGAGGCAGAAGACTTCGCAAGAACAAAACCAGCTTCATTTGTGCTCAGTGTCAACTTTGCTCTCTGTGTGGAAAAGGTTCAACAAAAATCATGAAATTGTTGTTCACAGTCACAGATTGTTTCTCATCAAGGAGACTTAAAGTTAAGAATTCCAGTTTTTGTTTTAGATCCTTATTTGTTTTCTTTCTAGCATTACAAATGAAATCTTAAAAATCTTCTGCAAACAAAAAATCTGACTCTTTTTTGCTAGAATACGGACTTATTTTTGGGAATTTCTTCCTTTTTTTCGAAGATTCTAACTTCATTCTCCAGCTTTGTTTTCCTAGAAATCATGACATTAATCAAATACTTCAGTTCTTCTTTTTCTGGAATCCTGACTTAAATGTAAATTTTAAGTCTTCATTTTGAATTCGTCCTTTGTAGTCAACTTTACGCTCTTCATGGAAAAGTTCAACAAAAATCATGAAATTCTAGTTCACAGTTTCAGATTGTTCCTCTTCATGAATGTGAAGACGCAAGGCGATGAATGGGTCTCGCCAATGATCTAAATGGCTACAGCTGCTTCCTGTCAAGGTCAAAATTCATCAGTTTCTCCTCATTCGAAAGATTAAAGTCTCTAGTTTCAGTAAATGTCATGTTTTTATATTTGGCTAAAGTCCACATCAGGATAAATGAAGCTGAAACACCAATTTTCTTTCTACTTCAATTTTTTATAATCAATTTCTGAGCATCATTTACTTCAAGATGCTTCATGTCAGACATAAAACATCCACCACATCACTTCTACACCTTCTCATCTACATCTGAGTGAAATTTGAGCTTTTTAGGTAAAACTTTGTAGGAGTTAGAGAGTTTTTAGTCTCAGGTGAACAAATATGCTTTCGTCGGAGGACTCTGTGCAAACAAAACCAGCTGTATCAGTGCTCAGTGTCCACTTTTGAGTCAACTTTGCTCTCTTTGTGGAAAAGTTCAACGAAAATCATGAAACTGAAATCTATCTATCTATCTATGCTGATCAGAAAAATGAGTTTTTTGATCGGTTGCACCCCTAGTTGCCAGGTTGTACAGGATGGTTGCCAGGTTGTAAGGACGGCTTTATTTTGAATCCACAGACTGAGCTGCCGTTTTAGAAGAGCTGGCGTCTGAACATCCCTGGTTGAGTTTTACAGGAACCACATCACCGCAGCGCGAGCGTTTTTTCGTCCCTGAGATTAAACTAATGGAGGGATTTAGGTTTGACAGCTCCACCAAAGCTCCAAAATATCCTCCCCTGAGCCGTAAACTCCACCCTGACACCATCACTCAACTCCAGCTCCACTTTCTGAAGGCCTTTCCCACAACCTCAGGATAAAACAGTCAGGTTTCTGTCTGCTCTTGGATGAACGAGGAGAAACTGAATATAAAGCTGCACACTCCTGCATGAGACGGAAAAATTATGGAAGTAAAAGATGTTTGAGAGCAGATTTGACCTCCAGAGAAACTTTACAACCAGCTGTGAGTCTGAGGAGCCAGAGTTTAATAATCACCTTTCATTAACAAACAGAAACACATGATTGTAGCTGCTCCGCTCTGATTCCTCCTGGTTTTAATAAAAGTCGACGTGGTGGAAAAAATCCAGAGGTGACGTTTCAGTTTCAACTAATTCATGTTTCTGAGGAGAAAGAAACAAACAGCAGCGATGATGACAGGACTGAAGTGTGTGTGTGTGTGTGTGTGTGTGGTCTCAGAGCTCTGACTCTCCATGATGGATCTCGTTATAAACAGTGTAAACACAAAGATTTATTTTTTTCTTTCACTTTTACTCTTTAAAACTAAACGTCTCAGATTTTTCTCTGGAGTTTTCTTTGAGCTCTGCCTCCTCTGGACGAATGTTGCTGCTAACAAGAGTCAAGATACAAGAGTCAAGATACTTAATTTTATTGCACAGCTTAGATAAAGAAAAAGAGCACAAGAGGAAGGAAGAGGGGAAAAAAGCAAAAACTAGACCAGGCTCCTATAGTTTAGGATAAGGAAAAAAAAGACACCTCAGCATATAAGCAACATAACAAACCGTTACCATAAAAATCAAACACTTGCACATGTGGGAGGGGGAAGGGTGACAGGGAAGGTGTTGTAGCACAGACACTGAGAGGTGCACACACAGACTCACGAGGATGCATCACACTGACCCTCAGCAGACTGCACTGTAACAGTTAGTGGGGATGGGGGGGGGGGGTTGCAACAGGATGCAGGGGGAATAAAAGCTACAGGACACATTTTGCACTTACACATTCCGCTCTTTCGCATTTTGCACTTATACCTTCCACACTACTGCATCCTGCACTAACGCCTTCAACACTCAATCGTTCTGTACTTTTAAAGTTTGCACTGACACATTTCACACTTACGCCTTCCAAACTTACAATCCGTACTTATGCCTTTCACATTTGCACATACTGCACTTACACATTCTGCTCTTACAATCTGTACTTATGTCTTGAACACTGAAACATTCCGCACTTGGACATTCCGCACTTAAACTTTTCACACTTACACATTCTGCACTTATACATTCTGCACTAAAACATTTTGCACGTAAGCCTTCCATTCTGATATGTTCCACACTATTACGTTCCACACTTACACATTCTGTTTTAACACATTTCGGCACTTGCACATTTCACACTTACACGTTCCACTCTTACACATTTTGCACGTATGCATTCCACACTTACACAATCTGCACTTACAGATTCCGCACCTACACATTTTGCACTTATGCCTTCCACAGTTACACATTCTGTTTTTACACATTTCTGTGTTTACACATTTCTGTGTTTACACATTTTGCACTTACACATTCTGCACTTGCACATTCTATTTTTACACATTCCGCACTTACACATTTCGCACTACCACATACTGTACCCTTTGCCTTTCAAACTTACGCCTTCCACACTTGCACATTCTGCACTTACACATTCTTTTTACACATTTTTGTGCTTACGCATTTTGCACTTACACGTTCCACACTTACACAATTTGCACTTACACATTCCGCACTACCACATTCTGCACCCTTTGCCTTCCACACTTACACATTCTGGACTTACACATTCTGCTCTTACACATATTGCACTTACACAATCTTTTCACACATTTTTGTGCTTACACATTTTGCACTTACACATTGTGCACTTACACATTCTGCACTTGCACATTCTGTTTTTACACATTGTGCACTAACACATTTCACACTACCACATACTGTACCCTTTGCCTTCCACACTTACGCCTTCCACACTTAAACATTGTGCACTTACACATTGCGCACTTACATATTCTGCACTTACACATTCTGATTTTACACGTTTCTGTGCTTACACATTCCACACTTACACAATTTGCACTTACACATTCTGTTTTTACACATTCTGCACTTACACATTTCACACTATCACATACTGTTCCCTTTGCCTTTCACACTTACACATTCTGGACTTACACATTCCACACTTACACAATTTGCTCTTACACACTCTGCACTTACGCATTCTGTTCCCTTTGCCTTTCACAGTTACATATTCTGTTTTTACACATCCTGGACTCACTTATTTCAGACCCACACATTTGCATATTTACTGTCCACACAAACACAATTAGCACTTAAGAATTTATTCTGTGCTTAAGCATCAATTCATTTTGAGTTCACTTATTCTGCACTTAAGCATTTTGCACTTTCAGTGTTCCCTCAAATATCTGAAGTATCAAAGGTGTTGATATGTTGAATTGAGAACTGATTTTAGAGCACAAAGATCAGGTATCAGAGCAGTTGATTTGTCAGTATCAATCTGCACATCACCACCTCAGACTCAGAGACTAAAACATGACCTCAGCTCCGTTAACATTCATTCAGTCCACGTTTAAACGGCTGAATGTGAAAACACCAAACTCTGCTGAGACTCTGACCCTGCACCTGTCAAAGTTCAGATTTATCCCGGTCTGTTTCACGTTTCACTGTTAGAGGAAAACATCTCCACGCCATGGTGGTTTTATTGTCACTTTGGGTTATTATCAGTGAGTTAAAGCACATTATAGTTTCATTACAAACCCCAAACGTTGTATAAATACTTGTTTTCTCCTTTGATTATCCAGATGAAGGCTGTTTTGTAATGGCAGGACCCAGATTGATGCCGTTTCATGCATTCCCACGACCGGCGCAGTGGAGGTTATTGTACCTCCAGCTGTTTCCCTAATTGATAAAAGAAGTTTCAGTTTCAAAACTAAAGAGCTGTCGTCTTTGCTGCTGAGACTTTCTGAGCGTTTGAACGAGCCGGGTAAAGCGAAAAGACATGAAGTTTATTACCTCATCTCAGAATCGACACGAGAGTCAGGCTTCGTTGCCACTACAAGTTAATGGAGCGGACATGGATATTTCCACAACAGCTCATCGAGAGCTGCTATTTCACGTCTGACCGAGAACGACTCCCACAACACGAGCGAAGACATGACGTGAACTTGACACATGGTTTTCATCCACTCCACTTTTTCAGATCTTAGCTGCTTCCAGATGCTGAATCGACCTGCTGTTCGCTCAAAGTTCAGCGTTTAAAGTTCACTCACTAAAGTCCATCTGACCAATCATCACTGACCACTCTGTATCAAAACCACATCAGCAACAAATGGCTCCAATAATAACATCCTGGATCAGATTATACGCCGAAAAAAGTGGAAAATATCCTGAGTGTAAACACATCTATCAATGTCAGATCCTGTCTTTTCTTATTTTACTGTGAGATGACACAGATGAGGGTCACACAGCCTCGTTAACTTTAATAAAGAGCAGAAAAGATGAAGAAATGTAGAAGGATTGAACAAATTTTGCAGCTTTACTTACAAACTGAACAAACTTCTCCTTTCAATGGGAGAAAATCCGCCACGTTTCATTTTGAACATTCATGTTGCAAATGAAAGAGAACGAATCAATATTTTTGTCTGTGCAATTTTCTGCAAATATATTTTGAGTTCTTTATAAATCTTACACTGAACGTACTGTATGTCTGATTGAAAGTTGCCGTTCGCCCCCACGCTGCAAAAACTGAACTATAAACAAGTGTTTATATCTGATTTTTAGTAAAAACTGTCTTTTTATTCTTGATACGAGTCACACATGAGCTACTAGTTTTTAAATTAAAAGTGTTATTGTTCATGATTACACGTTTTTGGGTGTAAAGTTGTGGTATCACCAAAAGATGACTTGGGAAGTTTCTCTAAATGTGTTGAATAGATAAAGGTTATTAAATGACACATTTAAGAGGTTGAATATGAGCCACATTCAACTGACCAGTCCAGAAAAATGTCTTATTTTGAGTTATGTAAAGACAAAAATGACGTCTGAAAAAATCTGCCAATAGGATTAAACAAATTTGCTCGACTTTCTTACTCCATCAGCGGGTTTTTTGACTTCATTTCAAGCAAATCTGATGCATTTTTGTCTCTAAATATCTTGAAATAAGACATTTTCTGGACTGGTCAGTTGAATGTGGCTCATATTTAACCTCTTAAGACTTCGTGTCCACATGTGTGTTATTACATTTCTGCCTCTCAGATAGAGCTGAACGATTTTAAGATCTAATTGTGATTTTTCTGGCAGATACAGCGATTTCAATTGGATTCACAATTTTCTTTAAATGAAAATTTAGTGGAGTTTTCACAATTTACAGAAACATTTACAAACTTGACAGAAAATTACATCAAACCATTGAAACATCAAAAGCTTTTACTCTAATGTGAGGATGAAAATGAAAACTGAAGGTAAGAATTGTTTCAAACTTTTAAATAAAAGGTCAATATTTTAATATGAAAAGTGAAAACGTTTTAGAAATAAAGACAAAATTCTGAGACAAAAAGTCAAGATTTAGAGATGAAACTTCTCAGGTTTAAGAAATCGTTTAAGATCATGTGTAAAAAAGTACAAACTTTCTCATTTAAGGTCAAAATTTTAAGGCGACAAAAGTCTACATTTTGAAATAAAAAGCTGAAATTTTGAGAAAGAAAGTCAAAATTCTAAGATTTAAGTCGAAATTATGAGAAATAAATTCAGAGTCAGAGTCAGAAAAAGAAGATTTTTCAATAAGTTGTCGAATTTTAACTCTTCTCAAAACCTAACACCCATTCCTGCTTTTTCTAAACCGGACTTTTTAAATTGTATTTTAGTTATAAAAACTAAAGAACAAAAAGAGCTATCTTTGACTCTTAACTTTTAAAAATAATGTAGTGAAAAAGATCTACTTGCGATTTTTCTGGCAAATACAGCGATTTCAATTTGATGCACGATTTTCTCAAAATCAAACTTTAGTGAAGTTTTCACTATGTACAGTAACATTTAGAAACTTGACAGAAAATTACATCAAAAGCTACTACTGAAGGTAAGAACTGTTTCAAACTTTTAAATAAAAGGTCAATATTTTAACATGAAAAGTGAAGTTTTTGAGAAATAAAGACAAAATTCTGAGACAAAAAGTCAAGAATTTGAGATGAAACTTCTCAAGTTTAAGAAATCAGTTTAATATGTGAAAAAAGTCCAAACTTTCTCATTTAAGGTCAAAATTTCAAGGCGACAAAAGTCTGAGATAAAAAAGTCTTTGGAAAAAAACAGTTTTTGAAATAAAAAGTTGAAATTTTGTTAGAGAAAGTCAAAATTCTAAGATTACAGTTGAAATGATGAGAAATAAATACAGAGGCAAAAAAATACAGATAAGATTTTTGGATAAGTTGTTGCATTTTGACTCTTCTTAAAACCTAACACCCATTCCTGCTTTTTCTAAACCGGACTTTTTAAATTGTATTTTTAGTTATAAAAACTAAAGAACATAAAGAGATATCTTTGACTCTTAACTTTTAAAAATGATGTAGTGCAAAATATCCTTAATTGTGTCAAGTTAAATCAAATAAAATCAGGAAAAAAGGATTTTTCCAACAGTCTCACACTCAAAGACAGGTGTGTGTGAAACAGCTGATATAACAGATCCTGGGTCAGTCAGGAGCAGGAAAAAATCACAGCTTTAACGATCACATGATCACGGTGTTTGAAATTGTGATTTCGATCAGACAATGATAAATGGTTCAGCCCGAGTGTCTTCATTTATCATTTCTGTCAGGAGCTTAAAGAAAAACTCAGTACGTCTCAAAGAAACTGGACTGTTCATAGTCGACCTTTGTATTGATCATTCCAGAATTGGAGGATATTTAACGTCCCACCCATCAAATTTATACAAATTTGTTTATACAAAATACTAAAACATGCCAAATCTAAATAAAATTAGAGAGAAAATGTTTGAAAATCGTTTTAGAAAATGCCAAATAAGTCTGGAGTTCCCCCTAAAATGTCATTTTTCCTTTGTCCCAGCCCCCTAAAATGACCAAATTGAATCTCAATCTCAACTCAAAGACATGTGTGTGTGAAACAGCTGATATAACAGATCCTGGGTCAGTCAGGAGCAGGAAAAAATCACGGCTTTAACGATCACATGATCACCATGTTTGAAATTGCGATTTCGATCAGAAAACGATAAATTGTTCAGCCCTACTGCAGACCTTCAATCTGAGCATGGTGAGGAATAAGTTCTTCATAAAAAAGTGCAGATGATGCTGTTAGAGCTTAAACTCTTCATGAAAAAGTGATTTATGAAAAAGGAAGTTTGAGTCAAAGTGAGTGAAAAACTTCATCCACAAACTCACGTAAAAAAAAAAAAGAGAGAGAAACGAGGTGAAACTCACGTCTCTGTTTGTTGCCGTTGCTGGTGGAGATGACGGAGGCGTTTCGTGCCAACAGTTTGACAGGCAGAGATTTGACCCGCCGCACCAACGGCACCCCCACCCGAGGGCGTTTGACCGGCACCACCCGCGGGACAGGAGACACGCGACCACGGTACTCGAACAACCTGAGGACGAACATACAAAAAAAAGACACAAAAATCACCATCAGCAAACGGCCAGAGAGTGAAATCAGGCTCATAAACCTCTAACAGAAGACGGCACACTTCATTTGGAGGAAATACATCCCATAATTTCATGTGCACAAACATGAAACATGTGAAAACAATGGTGGAGACTCAGACGGTGACTCTCATCTGTGTTTGGATGATCCTCGCTGCCTCGATGTGTCTGAAAAATGTTTTGATTGCAGCTGAAAAGTATGCAACAGCAGACAACAATTACACCGAGCCGAGCTGTTCCCACATTAACTCTGCCACTCAACATCTGACTCTGACTGTGTTTTTTATCAGGAAGCAGCTGTTTAACCTCATTTATCTTCAGCCTCATTGTGAATTTTAACTTCTCTTTAAAGCTGGCTGACTTTATTTGGGTTCTTTATTAAATCCATAAAGTCTATTTAAAAAGACAACTTCAAACCAACTCTGTTATTCTGTAAGTGGGTCAATGAGGTGACGTCCCCTTTTTTGTGTCTGAGTGTAATATTTCCTTCCATCATGAATTGAGTATTTCATCACATGTATTTCTTTATTCTATGAAACCTGTGTTATTTGAACACATCTTTAAACTATTAAAATATAACATGTTTTTTTGTGTTTTGGTTCCTCAAACCCCCAAAATGTCAGGTGGTGCAACTGTTCTGACAAGTATCCACAGTAATTAAACTCTAAAAATTGAATGTCAGTTATTGTAAATGGAAATTAAAAATACAGTGGCATTATTTTATGCTTGAACCTTTTTTAAATAAAACATTCTTTGCAAATAAAAAGAATTTTAAAGCTGTTGAGAAATGTAAAAAACTTTTGTCCCGTAATTTTCACCTTGTCAAATGTCAGGGTGGTGCAACCGTAACATTAGACTTTTATTTTAAAGTGAAGAGAATAAAACAGGAAACAGGAAACTGCATCAGCCAGAGGAGCCCAAATGACATTTGTGACCAAGTGGAAAAGTTTGTAGATTTCTCTGAAATACTGATAAAAAAGGTTTTCTCACTTCATTGGTGACTGGAACAATTTCCATGTCAGGTGGAACAACCAATGTAATAATGTGAAATGTTATTTTAACATCAAATTATTTATCTTATTCACAAATAAAAGAAATGAAACACACAAAATGAAAATGTATGAGTCACTACAGACACTTGAGAGATACTTGCCAATAATTTCACACAGAAAAAATAACAGGAACATATAAATATATTTTTATATATTTGGTTGCACCACCTGACATTTTTGGGTGCTCAAATTAAAAATACTAAACAATAATGAACCTAAAAACTTTGAAATGTTGGTCAACTACTGAAATCTGTTAGAAAACATAATTCTTCACTCAGAAATATGTTTTTATCCATTTTCAAAGAACTTTTTAAAAATACATTTTTAGACCCTCTTTTTGTCATTGACCCAAATATGTGAGATTATACAACTGTACAATATTTTACAATGAGTTCTTTGACATACATTCGTTCTTCATGATGATTTCTCGTCCCATAAATTTGTGTTTCTGCAGTTACCCACAAACTGTATAAACATTGACGCCATGACAGTGGCTCTAACTGAGGCCTCCTCAGAAACTGCTCCCCCTGGTGGCTGCTGCAGTTTAAACCTCCTCATTCATTCAGAATACTTCAGTTAAAGTGTTGTTTTCAATAAATTTCCTGCTCAAAACCTTTGGTCTCTTGCTCCCATGTCTTCTTTTTGCATTTTAAAGCTCGACTTAAAACCTCTAACAGCACAAGATGCAAAACATTTCAAGTTTTTTACTGGTCTTCAGATTGTGATCAGGAGCGTAAATATGTTTATTGCTTTTTTTTGGTTCTGGTTCTGGTTCCATCCACATTCTCTACTGTGCAGACTCTTTACAGACAAAGTTGCCAAAATCCCACAAAGTGATACATGAAATGAGACAGGGATATTGTTTTGGTAGATTTTGAAATTAGGATTTTTTTTGTTTTTTTTTGATGTGTCAGGTTTTACTGGGTTAAAACACCAGTAAGAGAATAATAAGGTTTTTTTTTTTTTTTTGCTTTATGATTTATGAAAGTATAAAGCTGTTGGAGAAAAAGAGTCTTTGTCTGAAGACAGTTAGTTAATTTCTTTACACTCTAATGAGGTTTTGTGGGATTTGGATAATCCTTCATTTTCCTCATTTACCTCAAACATCTCCACTTTAAAAAGAAGAATGAATAAACTCTTTAAAGGAGATTATTTTGTCTCTTTGGGGCGTTTTGACCTGCTGTTTATTTCCAGATATCTGCACATCTGTTTCTACACTTGTTTTTGTCTCCAGTGATTGTTGAGGGAATATTTCATGATGTACAATATCACATCAGGAGAGAAAAACCTCAGATTCCCTTCGACACCTTGAGTCGTTTCTCTCTGCCAGATTTTCAGCTGTGACTCCTGCTGCTCCAGGCTGTGAATGAAGACATTCATCAACCACAGGGTTCCTGCTCCTGACAGGTACGACGTTTTAATGCTCCCCCTCCCCTCCATAATTCTTCAGAAAATTGTTTACGGTCAGCTGGATACTTTCTTAAAGGAAAACAGCATATTTGAGGTCTTCCAGTCTGGGTTTCACACAGAGTCAGCTCTGTTCAAGGTTTTTAATGATCCAACGATCGTTTTTCAGCCACAGACTCAGGTCACTGAGTTGTTTTGGTTCTGTTAAACCACCTTAA
>RPOG01003708.1:20211-44297 GCA_008086565.1 Thalassoma bifasciatum | reverse complement strand
ATTTTCACTTTTATCTCAAAATCTCTCTCAAAATTTTAGCTTTATCTCAAAATTAGGATTTCTTTTCTCTAAGATTTGAGTTTTTATCTTAAAAATTTGACTTTTTTTTGCAAAATTTGGACTTTATCGACTATTATCTCAAAACTTTGACTTGTCCTTGTGAGACTGAGATGGCCACTCCAGAACCTTCACTTTATTCTGCTGTAGCCAATGGCAGGTCCACTTGTCCTTGTGTTTTGGATCATTGTCATGTGTGAACGTCCAAGTACGTCTCATGTGCAGCTTCTGGGCTGATGAGTGTAAATTTTCCTCCAGTATTTTCTGATAACATGCTGCATTCATCCTTCATTCATCAGTTTGGACCAAGTTTCCTGAGCCTTTGTAGCTCACACATCCCCAAAACATCAGTGATCCACCTCCGTGTTTCACAGTAGGAATGGTGGACCTTTCATCATAGGCCTTGTTGACTCCTCTCCAAATGGAACAATGTTTATGGTTGTGGACAAAAAGTTCACTTTTGCTCTCATCACTCCAAATGACTTTGTTCCAGAAGTTTTGAGGCTTGTCTCTGTGCTGTTTGGCGTATTGTAAGCAGGAAACTTTGTGGCATTTGTGTAGAAATGTCTTTCTTCAGCCCATTTTTCCTCAAGTGCCTCCTTATTGTGCATCTTGAAACAGCCAGACCACATTCTTTCAGAGAGTCCTATATTTCAGCTGAAGTTATTTGTGGGTTTTTCTTTGCATCCAGAACAATTTTCCTGTCAGTTGTAGCTGAAATGTTTGTTGCTCTACCTGACCGTGGTTTGGTTTCAACAGAATCCCTCATTTTCCACTTCTTCATTAGAGTTTGAACTCTACTTATTGGCATCCTCAGTTCCTTGGATATCTTTTTATATCCCTTTCCTGTTTTATACAGTTGGATTCACTTTTCCTGCAGAAACTTTGACAATTCTTTTTCTTTCCCCATGACTCAGAATCCAGAAATGTCAGTGCAGCACTGGATGAAAGATGCACAGTCTGTTAGGAGCTCAGAAACTCTCTGACCTTTTATACACAGAAGTTTTGAGGCTTGTCTCTGTGCTGTTTGGCGTATTATAAGCAGGAAACTTTGTGGCATTTGTGTAGAAATGTCTTTCCTCAGCCCATTTTTCCTCAAGTGCCTCCTTATTGTGCATCTTGAAACAGCCAGACCACATTCTTTCAGAGAGTCCTGTATTTCAGCTGAAGTTATTTGTGCAATTTTAATAATTATGGTCTTTGTCCCTGAAACAGAACCTTTATGACCTTGTAAACCTGTAAGCAGATCCACTCAGGGTTTAGATACTTTTCTTTCCTTGTTTCCAGGAAAAACAGCAGAACAATGGAGATTCTCTGCCACTGAGGTTCAACCCCTTTAAACATTGGCTCCAGCTTTAATAGCAAATCTTCTCTTTGTTTTCAGCGATTGTTAAAAACATGTTTGTGTCTCTGAGACCGAGGCAGATAAGGTCTCTAACCCTCAGATTTACTGAGCTTTCAGACTTTCAGGAGGATTTATGAGCTGTGTGATATCTGCTCAGGTTATCTCGGCTCAGGCTGCAGAATCTCTGAAGAATCAAAAGAGACGTAAACTCAGCGGGAAAAATGCAAAGTAAGAAAGAATGATCTGTGTGGAAGCTCCCTCTCTTCGCAGGTCGTTTCTAGTCTCGAACTTGAGAGGTAAAGTTATTCACAAGTATACGTAAACGTCAAGGACTTGCAAATGTCTGGGCAAGAACCACCCCCCAACCGCAACCCCCCCTTCTAAGGTCGCGGCTGATATTTAGTGCCAACGCAGGGCGCCATGTCGACCAGTCGTCCAAAGTTGTGGACGATTCTTGGATGTTGGTCCAGCTCAGTGGGAAATCTCAGGCCTTGGCATGGAGGAGGGTTTGGGGTTTTAGATNCCAAGGAGCCAGCATGTGGCGGGAGGGTAACCTGGTCCAGTTTCCTCCAGCAGGCGACTGATGCTGACGGATGAGAAGAGGAGCTCCAACATCTGGAGGAACCGCAGACCGAAGTCTGAGCCAGGAGACGGAGTTTGGACCTGGGGTGTGGTTCCCCTACTGTTGGGGGGGGGGTCTGAGACGGTTCTGTAGGTCAGTAACTGGGAGGGCGCCGTCTATGTTTGGCCGACGACTTCCTTCACCTCTTATGCTCCACCAGGGCGTCAGTCATTGTCAAAATTTCGGGGTAAAAAGCCAACGTTTAGGCAATAAAGGCTGACATTCAAGAAAAAAAACATCAATTCAGAAATAAAAAGAATATAATATTCAAGATTTTGAGACAAAAAGTCTAAATTTGGGGAGGAAAAAGGACAAATTTGAGATTTGACAAAAGTTTTTGGAAAAAAAAATGAAATTGTAAAAAAAAAAAAGTCAAGATTCTGAGAAAGACAGTCAAAACTTTCATTCAAAAAAGGTAAAATTCAGGGATAACTTAAAAAAATCAATGTCTTGAGATAATAAGATGAATTTTGGATTCAAATTCTGTGATAAAAAAGTCAAAATTTAGAGAAAAATCACAGATTCTGAGAGAAAAACTTAAGATTAAATGTTTGAATCTGAATAAAAAAGTCAAAGTTTCAAGAAAGAAAGTCAAAATAATGAAATTGAAAGTTACAATTTTAGAAAAAAAAGTCAAAGTTTCAAGAAAGAATGTCAAAATAATGAAATTGAAAGTTACAATTTTAGAAAAAAAAAGTCAAATTTACTGATTAAAAAAGAAATTTCAGAGAAAGAAGTCGTTTCCTCATGAGTTTATTTAACATTTTGAGATAAAAAGTCAAACTTTTGGAATTAAAAGTCAAATTTTCAGATTGTAAAACAGTCAAATTTCTAGAAAAAAAGTTCATATTGTTAGCAAAGTCAAGAATCTGTGATGAAAGTCTAAATCTAGTGAGATGAAGACAAGATTTGTGATTAAAAAGTGAAAGTTCTGAGATATTGAGTTAAAATTTGTGATAAAAGTCAAGATCATGAGCTAAAATGTCAAAATTCTTCAGAGAAAAAAGTCAATGTTCTGAGATAAAGTCAAAATTGGAGATAAAAAGTTGAAATATTGAGAAAGAAAGTCAAAATTTTCATCCAAAAAAGGTTAAATTCAGGGATAACTTAAAATTTGAAATAGAAAAAAATCAATGTCTTGAGATAATAAGATGAATTTTGGATTCAAATTCTGTGATAAAAAAGTCAAAATTCAGAGAAAAATCACAGATTCTGAGAGAAAAACTTTTAAGATTAAATGTTTGAATCTGAATAAAAAAGTCAAAGTTTCAAGAAAGAAAGTCAAAATAATGAAATTGAAAGTTAAAATTTTAGAAAAAAAAAGTCAAATTTACTGATTAAAAAAGAAATTTCAGAGAAAGAAGTCGTTTCCTCATGAGTTTATTTAACATTTTGAGATAAAAAGTCAAACTTTTGGAATAAAAAGTCAAATTTTCAGATTGTAAAACAGTCAAATTTCTAGAAAAAAAAAGTTAATATTGTTAGAAAAGTCAAGAATCTGTGATGGAAGTCTAAATCTAGTGAGATGAAGACAAAATTTGTGTTTAAAAAGTGAAAGTTCTGAGATAATGAGTTAAAATTTGTGATAATAGTCAAGATCATGAGCTAAAGTGTCTAAATTTTTCAGAAAAATAAAGTCAGTGGTCTGAGGTAGAAAGTCAAAATTCTCATTCAAAAAAGGTAAAATTCTTGGATAACTTAAAAATTAAAAAAAGAAAAAATCAATGTCTTGAGATAAGATGAATTTTGGATTCAAATTCTGTGATAAAAAAGTCATAATTCAGAGAAAAATCACAGATTCTGAGAGAAAAACTTTTTAGATGAAATGTTTGAATCTGAATAAAAAAGTCAAAGTTTCAAGAAAGAAAGTCAAAATAATGAAATTGAAAGTTAAAATTTTAGGAGAAAAAAGTCAAATTTACTGATTGAAAAAGAAATTTCAGAGAAAGAAGTCGTTTCTTCATGAGTATAGTTAACATTTTGAGATAAAAAGTCAAACTTTTGGAATTAAAAGTCAAATTTTCAGATTGTAAAACAGTCAAATTTCTAGAAAAAAAGTTGATATTGTTAGAAAAGTCAAGATTCTGTGATGAAAGTCTAAATCTAGTGAGATAAAGTCAAAATTTGAGATTAAAAAGTTAAAGTTCTGAGATAATGAGTTAAAATTTGTGATAAAAGTCAAGATAATGAGCTAAAATGTCAACATTTTTCAGAAAAAAAGTCAAAATTGGAGATAAAAAGTTGAAATATTGAGAAAGAAAGCTGAAGTTTTTACTTTAAGAGGATCTCTAAAGGGGGTTGTCTTTTTTAGT
Source organism: Thalassoma bifasciatum (assembly GCA_008086565.1). Taxonomy (NCBI): domain Eukaryota; kingdom Metazoa; phylum Chordata; class Actinopteri; order Labriformes; family Labridae; genus Thalassoma; species Thalassoma bifasciatum. Next base: position 39,961 of record RPOG01003708.1, on the reverse strand, counting down.
TCTCAGAATTTGGTCACTTTCTGCTTTTATTTTGATGCTGAGTCACAAACTCAGACGCCGATTTACTGAACTGCAAACACAGTAGAAGAGTCTGGAGTCGTGTCTGAACGTTGGCTCCGACTCTTTGCTCACAGCTGAACTAATGTTTGTTGAAGTCTTAATAAAGAGGTGAGAGTCCTGGTAAATCCCGGGGGGTCGGGGGGTAGAGGCCACATTAATTCAGCACATTCGCTCTGAGTAACAGCAGAACTCTCTGTCTTTCATCAGAACAGAAAAGGTAATCCCTCCAGCGGAGACTAAAGCGACTCCTGAGTGATTTTTTTTCTGCTCCCTGACTCTGGATGAACCGATCACAACATCTGGAGGAGTGGAGCGTCGGTCCGACCTCTGCAGTCACAATGTGGAAGCTCTTAAGGCTCCAGCAGCAGATGAAAGTCATTATCAGAGCCGTCACTGATGTAAGAGCAGTGAGAAACGTCCTGCAGTTCCTGCAGCAGATCCCGCACGTCTCCGCTCATTTCCTCCAGCGCTCAGGCTTTTGAAAGTCTGCTGTCGGAGCAGGTAAAAGGCATCAGGGCTTATGGGAGAAGACAGACACAGGTGGAGATGATGCTGAGGGGAATCAGTGAAGATGTGCTCAGAGATCAAAGATGCCAAACAACTGTCTGCTCTCTCCAGGAAATCTGTTTTTGAGGGAAGAGTTTACAGAGCGGGGTCGGTCAGAGTAGATTCTTCTTCTGCCTCTTCTTACTCCTGTCAGGGTGAATTAAACTTTGTAGGTCTTGAAATAAAACAGCCGTGTGCTGTGCAGAAAGACAACTGTGTGAGCTTTCCCTGTGAATTATATGTCATCATTCCAGAAACTGGTTCAGAAACTGAGCTCCACTTTCCTGGAAATCCTCCTCATGACCCGTCCATTTGTTTGGACTCTCTTCAAAACTCATTTCACAAATAAAAATTGCTATTATCAGCTTCAGGAGCCAAACCACACAGCTGAGATTTTTAACTCCAGTTTCATCAACAGGACGTTGACTTTGACCTCTGACCCCAGGGATGAGAGTCAAGAATCTCACTGTTACTTATGGAAAGTGCAAATAAGGACGTAAGTGTCCTGATAAAACCTTCTCACTTATGACACGACACCAATGTTGGGTAAAACTTTACAAGTCAGTGTCTTTAGATGAACCTTCACTTAGCTCGAGGTATAATCTTCATTTACAGGCAGGTTCCTGTTGATGCACACACACACACACACACACTCACACACACAAGCACCTGCAAAGTCACATCTGCGCCCCGGCCTCTCTCCCTGACCTCTCTAACTTTCTGACCTTCCCTGAAGTATCATCCATCTTTCCTCTTGATCCTCTTCATCCTGCAGCTGGACTCAACCAGTCAGAGCTCTGATTTATGCCTCAATCATTCTCCTCTCTGTCCAAACATCTCTCCTCTTTAACATATCTTCATACACTCAGGACGCCCTCTTTAACTCTCTCTTCTGCCTGAGACCTGGAGTCTGAGACAACATAAAGTCATGCTCAAAAGTTTACATACCAGGAAAACTTCAGCTGAAATACAGGACTCTCTGAAAGAAGTGGTCTGGCTGTTTCAAGATGCACAATAAGGAGGCACTTGAGGAAAAATGGGCTGAAGAAAGACATTTCTACACAAATGCCACAAAGTTTCCTGCTTACAATACGCCAAACAGCACAGAGACAAGCCTCAAAACTTCTGGAACAAAGTCATTTGGAGTGATGAGAGCAAAAGTGAACTTTTTGTCCACAACCATAAACATTGTTCCATTTGGAGAGGAGTCAACAAGGCCTATGATGAAAGGTCCACCATTCCTACTGTGAAACACGGAGGTGGATCACTGATGTTTTGGGGATGTGTGAGCTACAAAGGCTCAGGAAACTTGGTCCAAACTGATGAATGAAGGATGAATGCAGCATGTTATCAGAAAATACTGGAGGAAAATTTACACTCATCAGCCCAGAAGCTGCACATGAGACGTACTTGGACGTTCACACATGACAATGATCCAAAACACAAGGACAAGTGGACCTGCCATTGGCTACAGCAGAATAAAGTGAAGGTTCTGGAGTGGCCATCTCAGTCTCACAAGGACAAGTCAAAGTTTTGAGATAATAGTCGATAAAGTCCAAATTTTGCAAAAAAAAGTCAAATTTTTAAGATAAAAACTCAAATCTTAGAGAAAAGAAATCCTAATTTTGAGATAAAGCTAAAATTTTGAGAGAGATTTTGAGATAAAAGTGAAAATCCTTAGATGAAATGCAGAAATTTGGTCACAAAATTGAAATTTTTGAGATAAAAAAAGAGATAATTGGTCAAAATTTTGAGAAATGAATTCGAATTTTGGAATTAAAAACGAAACAAAACAAAACATTGAGTAAAAAGACAGATTTGAATTTTGATTAAGTCAAATTTAAAGACACAAAATTGAAATTTTGGACAATAAAGTCAAAATGTGACGTATAAAATTATTGTAGAAGATTATAATTAAAAAATTGTGAGATAAAACAGGTAAAAAAAATCTGAGATTAAAGTCAAAATTTTGCAAAAAAAAAAAAGTCCAATATTTGAGATAAAGGACAAAAAAATCAAGAAAAAAAATAAATTTGAGATAAAAAGTCCATATTTTAAAGAAGGAGTCATATTTTTTAATTAAGATATTAAAACCTTTTGATGAAAAGTCGAAATGTTGGACCTGCCATTGGCTACAGCAGAATAAAGTGGAGGTTCTGGAGTGGCCATCTCAGTCTCCTGACCTCAATATCATTGAGCCACTCTGGGGAGATCTCAAACCTGCAGTTCATGCAAGACAGAGCAAGAATTTACAGGAACTGGAGGCTTTTTGCCAAGAAGAATGGTCAGTTTTACCATCTGAGAAAATAAAGACCCTCATCCACAACCAGCACAAAAGACTTCAAGCTGTCACTGATGTTAAAGGGGGAAATACACGCTATTAAATAAACGTCTTCACCAACCACTAACCATGAGAGACAGAACATATTTGCAATTTTTTTCCATCAGATACAAACTTAAAATGATTCATGAAGAAGTGAAACATGTTGTTGACATTTCCTGCGGCGTCTCATCTCGTTTGTTCCTGTCGTTGTGGTTTGTTCAGGTTGAAAAGCTCAGAGTTGATTTTTAACGTTGTCTTCTGAGCTGAACTGCAGAAATAATCTGTTTCTAACTCCTTTAAAGAGCTGATAATGGTCATGCTGTGCTGTGAAGGTGAAAAAGGTTTTACCCTCTTTCATTCTCTTCTCTTACCTGTCGTAAAAATCTTCTCTGTAGTAATCGTAGTCGAACTCGTACCCGCTGTGGAAAGAGAAAAACACCAGCGTGACCCAATGAAAGAAGTATGACATGAGGCCTTTCATGACATGAGTGTGAAACTACTTTTCCAACGACATATGTGAAGTGTTTATGGAGCAGGTGGAGCATTTGAAAATGAAAAATAGCGAAAAAGCAGTAGAAGCAACAGGCAGAAAGTTTCCTGCTGAGAGAAAAGAAACCGCAGCGTACGAAACATATTTCTGAGAGAAGAATTATGTTTTCTAACAGATTTCAGTAGTTGACCAACATTTCAAAGTTTATAGGTTCATTATTTTTTAGTATTTTTAATTTGAGCACCCAAAAATGTCAGGTGGTGCAACCAAATATATGAAAATATATTTATATGTTCCTGTTATTTTTTCTGTGTGAAATTATTGGAAAGTATCTCTCAAGTGTCTGTAGTGACTCATACATTTTCATTTTGTGTGTTTCATTTCTTTTATTTGTGAATAAGATAAATAATTTGATGTTAAAATAACATTTCACATTATTACATTGGTTGTTCCACCTGACATGGAAATTGTTCCAGTCACCAATGAAGTGAAAAAACCTTTTTTATCAGTATTTCAGAGAAATCTACAAACTTTTCCACTTGGTCACAAATGTCATTTGGGCTCCTCTGGCTGATGCAGTTTCCTGTTTCCTGTTTTATTCTCTTCACTTTAAAATAAAAGTCTAATGTTACGGTTGCACCAATAATAATGATAATCTGCATATATTCTGCATATGGTTAGTAAATGAGCTCTATCAAGTTTTCACATTTTTATACAGCAAAATCTTTAGTGGGACAAGCCTTATTACAAAGTGCAATATCTGGTTCACTTCACTTAAAGTGTCAATATCTGTTTATCAGTTCACCTGCATTCAGTGTTCTCAGTGTGCAATACATGTTTTTCAATGTTTAATATTAGAAGTAGAAACTTTTTTTAAAGTGTTTGGTATTTCATCTTTTTTAACATAAAACAGTTATTTTGCAACCCTACTGTTTTTAAAAGTTAAGAGTCAAAGGTTTTTTTTTTGTTGTTGTTCTTCTTCAGTTGTTTTAACTAAAAATATGATTAAAAAGTCCAGTTTAAAAATAGTGAGAGTCGTATTTAAAGTTCAGACTCAGTAGAAGTGTTTGACTAAGGGTTTTAAGAAAAGTCAAAATTTGGATATTTATCTCAAAATCTCCTTTTTTTTCAAAGATTTTTTTTAGCTTTTATCTAAAAATATTGTCTTTATTTCTTATAGTTTCCACTTAAATCTTAGAATTTTGCGTTAATCATATCAAAATTTCTGCTTTTTATCTCAAACGTTGCCTTTATTTCACAATTTTGATGCTTAATCTAAAAAATTTGACTCATTTAGCTCACATAAGCGCAATATCCAAAAAACCTATTAGTTTTGTCTCTCCACCATGTAAATAACTCTTCCTATTTCTCATCTTGTACATTGGTCAATGAAAATAATGAACCTAAAAACTTTGAAATGTTGGTCAACTACTGAAATGTGTTAGAAAACATAATTCTTCTCTCAGAAATATGTTTTTATACATTTTGAAAGAACTTTTTAAAAATAAGTTTTTAGACCCTCTTTTTGTCATTGACCCACAAATATATTTTGGTACTTACTGTGATTTTATTTCTTACTTCTTGTTTATTGTATTTATTTTGGTATTTTATTCTATTTTCACACTTATTTTAGTATTTTGCTCTATTCTTGTACTGTGCAATAAGCATCTACACTTAATTTCCCCAACAGGATTAATAAAGTATTTCTGATTCTCTCTTAAATCACTTTTCTTCTCCTTCCTGCTGCTCAGTTTGACCTTTGTCTAAATAAACTGAGTTACTGAAACGTGATTGGTTGATTCGATATTTGAGCAGAAGTTTTAAATAAAGTGGCTGATGAGATTTTTTTGCATCTTCTCCTCCTGGTTCAGGCTGTTCTTAACTCTCCCTCTAACTCATGTGTGGAGTGAATTGTCTCTGATTAGGAGTGTGTGACGGGTCGTGTGTGTTGGTTCAGGCTGCAGCAGCTTCAAACTCCGTGAGGACGAGTGAAAATGCAGAAACATGAGGATTTCTTTAAGAAGCTGGAGGTCTTTGATCTCCTCGGGTTAAATGTTCCCGTATGTTTGCATCCCTCACAAAGTCCTGACTAACAATTATCAGAACAAAGAGTGTGAGGGACCATTACCGTCTTTAAAGGAGGAAACTGAGGCAGAGTTTAAGGTGCACGTTAAAGAATCTGGACTTTCTTACTGACCTACAGCTCAGACTAGGGCTGAAAGATTTATCGTTTATTTTTTGTTTCTGGAATGGTTTTGTCTTTGTCGATATCTTAGATTTCCTCAAAAAGAGGACTTTACGAGTCAGGGACGTTTACCCCACTTCATTCATGCTTTGTTTTCATTTTACTGAACTCAAAAATGGTTATACAGTTATATTATTGATGCCTTATTGGTCCTTACATGTTTCTGTGTTGCTGACTGAGTCTTGGTTATTCCAAACTGAGCTGTGATAGTATGATATAAGAGATATAAATGAGATGTATGATTTGTATTTTCACTAAATGTATGGACCTGTGAAATCACAATTAAAAAAAAGAGAATTTCAAAAAAAAGAAAGATTTATCGTTTTCTGATCCAAATCACGATTTCAGACATCACGATCATGTTTTCGCCAAAACTGCAATTTTTTTACTATTGACTGACCCAGGATCTTTAGTTTCAGCTGGTTCACACACACACACACGTGTTTAAGTGTAAAACTGTTGAGAAAATCCTTTTTTCCTTGGGATTGCTGAATTTTCTTTTTCTTATTATCACTTATTTATTTATTTTTCTTTTTAAAATTGTTTTGTATTTTATCTTTTTTTACATAAAACAGTTATTTTGCACTCAACTGTTTTTAAAAGTTAAGAGTCAAAGGTGTGTTTTTTTTTTGTTCTTCAGTTGTTATAACTAAAAATATGATTAAAAAATCCAGTTATTAGTATTTAAAGTTCTTACTCAGTGGAGGAGTTTGACTAAGGGTTTTAAGAAAAGTCAAAATTTGGCTATTTATCTCAAAATCTTCTTTTTTTCAAAGATTTTATTTAGCTTTTATCTATAAATATTGTCTTTATTTCTTATAGTTTCCACTTAAATCTTAGAATTTTGCATTAATCATATCAAAATTTCTGCTTTTTATCTCAAACGTTGCCTTTATTTCAAAATTTTGATGCTTAATCTCAAAAATTTGACTTTTTGTATTAGACATTTGTCTTTATCTTTCAATTTTGACCCTTAATGTGAAAGTTTAAACTTTTTTCACATAATGTTGGATTAATGACATGAAATCTGGATTTTTTTTTTTAGTCTCAAAATCTTGACTTTTTGTCTTCATTTTTCAAAATTTGCACTTTTAATTTTAAAATATTAACCTTTTATCTTCAAGTTTGTTTTTTTTTTTTTTTTTTTTTTTTCCCAAACTCTTTTTTATTTAATTTTTTTGGTAAAGATACAGACACATCCTGCAAAAAATAGGCATCATATAAAATCGATACACATATTGTTAAATACATAAATCAATAATAGTCGAAGTACAAAACAAAACAAAACAAAAGCAGCAATAGGAGTAATAATAATGATAATCAATAATTATAATAACAATATTAGCAAGAATAATAGAAGTAACAATAGATTTATATTAATAACAGTAATGATAATAATAAGAATAATAGTAGTAATAATAATAGTAATATTAATAATAATAATAGTGCCAGTAATATGGAAATAGGATATCTTCAAGTTTAAAATAATTTTTACCTTCAGTTTTCATTTTCATCCTCGCATTACAGTGAAAACTTTTGATGTTTCAATGGTTTGATGTAATTTTCTGCCAAGTTTGTAAATGTTACTGTACATTGGGAAACTTCACTAAAGTTTGATTTAAAGAAAAAATCGTGAATCGAATTGAAATCACTTTATCTGCCAGAAAAATTTCAATTAGATCTTTTTCTAAAATCGTTCAGCTCTAGCTCTGATTATCTCACTTTATAATCAAATCCTCCTTAAAAATAGATTTTTCACCATCATATTCTGTCAGATATTTCTCTGCACATTTATAAAGTCAGGACTTCACTCTCCTCATCTTCATGTTCTCTCTTTGTTATTTCCATTTTTTAAGAAGCCGTTAAATCTTCTGTCAGGACACGTGAAAGTAAATCGATGCTGGTGAATCATAACCAAACTAAATAAAGAGCACGTGTGTTGAATGATGACGAGAACGATCGTAAAAAGTTTAAACAAACCCAGAAAGAGCTTCACGCAAAAACCTCTGATATAAAACTCAAAAACTGAAACTGACTGAGTTAATGAAGCTGGAGACAAACAGGCTGAGTGACACTAACAAATTAATAAATCAGTGGTGACTTTTTTCAAAAAATGTCACATTTGACACTGAAAATGACAGATGTTGACACATTTATGAACAGTAAAAATGAAATATGAGTGATCTAATTCTGTTTCTTTTGAGTCACTATAACAGACATCTGAGATAAAACCCGACTAGAGAAAATATGTTGTATAATATTTCAAGATCAGGACTTAATGGTGATTGAAGCCCATTTACCCCCTGAAAAATATAACCATGGAAAAAGTGACTTCATTGAGATTTTCTATTTCTATTTTGTCCAATATTAAGTCGTAATTCTGAAATAGGAAGTCTAATTTATGCAATGAAAAGTCAAAATTTCATCTTTTTATCTCAAAATTTTGACTTTTTCATCATTTGATATTCTCTTCTCTTCTTGAAATCTTTGTGTAGTGAGGTTGTTTATTTTCTGTTTGATGTTTGAAATCATTTTAATTTATTTACTCAATTGTTTGTATTCCTGCATCAATATCATTATTATTATGATTGTTATTATTATTGTTAGCCGATTATCTCTACTATACTTGCTATTATAGTTATTGTTATTCTAGTTATTGATATAATAATTATCATTGCTACTTTTATCATTATTGAACTGCTTGTTTATCTTGTGTATTTTGTTTTGTTGGTTTGCCATTTTTGTTATCTATTTATTGATATATGTATTGGTTTTTCAAAATGCCATTTTTTTAAGGTATATCTGTAAATGTTTGCCAAGACAATTAAATAAAAAGAGTTTGGGAACTTAATTTTCCTAACACTTTGAACTCAAAATTTTGACTTTTTATCCAAAACTTTTAACTTTATATGGGCAAAAAAAATTCCGAATGGTTTTCATTTTAATATTTTTAACTTGGGAAATGGGTTTACCATTTCACTGTTTCAAAGATCATTCTAAAAATAAAAATTTACCCCCAAATATTTCTGCATTTGGAAGCATTTTCATGCATCATCTTTAGTCGTTTCATCACAATTTCAAACTTTTTGATTTAGTCCAGTTTTCGCTTACATTCTTTTTAACTCTCAACATTCATAAAGCACATTTTTGAGTCATGATAACTGCGTTTCTTTGAAGTCGTCAGCTGTGAGAGTTCTTGATTTTCAACAGTTTTTTACTGAGATGTAGATTTAGTCCATAAACGTACTGAGTTTTTCTTTAAGCTCCTGACAGAAATGATAATTGAAGACACCATTTAAAACATGATTGATTAAAGTGACAGAAGATTAAAGCTGAGGCCGCTGACTTTAGACACGCCTGTGATAAATCAAAAAAATGGTTCAGGATTTATGACGTTTTTCTTTTTTACCTGTAGAGAGAGGACGCTGACCTCTTCAGGCCTTTGGGTCTGTTTGGCTTTGGTTCTCCTGCCATGTTGATGTCTGCGAAAAGAACAGAGGAGAAACTGAACACAAGCTTTATTCAAGTTTTATTGGAGCAAATCCACCACTGCTACGATAAAAAAAGAAAAGAAGAAGAGAGCGATCGATAAAGTTGATTAACCTCCCGAGACCTGAGCTGAATATTTGATTCCCTCGCTGTTTGGGATCAGTGACAACTCATAAATATAAAAACAAAACTTGGTCTTTGTGCAGGAAGTTTAGCTATAGTGTCATGAGTTCAAAGGATGGATCAATGTGAAAATAAAGAGATAAAAAAAACATAGTTATAGGCTAAAAAGTCCAGACACAGAGATTTAAAAAAGCCAAACTAGGAGATATAAAGTCACAAGCATTGATGTTTGGTCAAGATAAAAGACTAACAATTTAAAATTCTAAATAATCTAAAAGACAAAAGTGAAATGAGGAGACTGAAAAACAAAAGTATAAAACGAATGTCAAATTTAACCTTCCTCTTGTGTTAGTGTCGCCACTGACCCGTTTTAGTTTTTAAATGCATAAAAGAATCACTTAAAATTGGTTTACTGCATCAAGGCTTCTTGACTTTGTCAGGAACGTTGATTCCAACAAAATTATTAAAAAAAAAAAAATCTCAACATTATAAAATGCCCTGATTGAAATTTTGTTGCTTGTTGTGTTAGGGTCGGTTTTGACCCGGTTATAAAAATAAGATTATAAACCAATATTTAGAGCCAAAATTGAAATCATAAGTGCACTGTCAGCCATCACAATGACAGACGCCTCCTCTCCCAATCATGTGAGCTTCACTCATTTGTGTTTCCAATGCAAAAAGTTTCTCTGCAAAGACACAAAAAGTGTCACTTTTTGCCACACAATGAAAACATGCACGCTCACAAATCAGTGTTTTGTTTTATGACCTGCTCTGTGTTTCTATGTGTTTATATTAAAGTTCTATTGCTGGCAAAATATATATTTTTGCATTTTTTTGAAAAATATATGTATGGGTCAAAACTGACCCTAACACCATAGATGTTACTATAGTTGCTAATTTTAAAATGAAAAAATAAATAGAGCAAATTTATTTCAGAGATGTGTTCTATACCCCTCAATAATAGGCAGGTAACACAAAAACCTTTGGTTTATTTATAGGATTCTCTTTAGGTTATTTTTTCTGCTTTTTATTGAAATCAAGAGGTTTACTGCTAAACATTGGGCCCTGAGACACACACCAAAAATATGAAACCCAATATTTTCATGGATAAGGAGCCTTACAAGGAAACCAAGAGATAACAAAAAAACTTGATCATATGTTTTGTTTTTAGTGTATTTTAAAGCTTAATTAAGACGCAGGTCGAAACCGACCCGCTAACACAGGAGGAGGGATAAAAGATAAAAATACAAAATCACAGATTAAAATTCCGCATCAGCTTTTTCAAGTCATTAAATTGTGTTTTTGTAAAACATTCTGTTTTTTTAAAAATTGTTTTTCTTGTTTTAAAACGTAACTTAAAAACTGTCGTGTTCTTGGCAGTTTGGAACAATCTAACCCTGTAAAGTCTGACCTATCAAAAAAAAAAAAAAAAAAAAGTCAGAAAATTTCAATTTTTTGGAACTGAGATGTTCATTAACCCTTTTAACAAAACACCACTAGAAAAATATTACTTTATCATTTCATTCATGATATATTTCTTGTATCACATTTGCAAACTATTTTATTTAAGTTTTTTTTTTTTTTTTAGTAAATATGCATTCATATCATGCAGAAAACACCTATTTTTCTTAAAAAGTAAATATTTCTGTTATTCTTGCTGCAACTTCTTGAAAATAAAGCTGATTTTCCTGAACATATGTGAGTGGATGATTTCATGAGAGCAGAAAAATAAAATTTCAGTCGGCTGTAGAGATATAACAATTCTCAAGGTGGTAGAAAATGTTTTTAAAAATATTTTTAACAGGTTTTTAAAGAAACTATTTAACATTTTGATGAGATAGAGGTCTTTGAAACTCATGTATCGGATATGATATGTTTTGATTTATAGGGTTAAGAGAGGAAAATACAGAATTATGGGTTAAAATTTCAAAACAAAAGGGTCTAAAAAGTCAAAATTATGAGGTAAATTGCATAAGTATGAATTAAACATTTTACAGCCAGAGATAAAAAGTCCAAAAAAGGACATTGATAATTATTATGAGAGGAAAAAACAGTTGTTTTTACTGAAACATTATATTGTTGTGATGTCACTGAATTTAAAGGACGCTGCAGTACCACATATCGTCCACTCGAGGGCGTAGTTGAGCTATTCTGCACCTGTTCTCTCTTTGTTAGAGCAGAAAAACATCTGCAGAGAGGAAATTCATTATCAGGGGTTTTTGTTTTGTTTGTTTCCTCTTTTATTTTGGGAAATCAAAAACATCTGAAGACACAGCTCAATAAAGAAAGTTTAATTTTATTATCAGCTTCAAAGTTTCATCTCTATTTTTGATTTTCTGTCATCTGTGACGCTCTTTGTCACCTTTGCTTTTTCTCTCCAGTCTCAATTCATCCAATTAAAAATAAATAAAAAACAAAATGATGATGATGGATAAAAATAAGTGCAAAAGAGAAAGGTTTAAATTCCAGGGTCAAAGGTCAAATTCAGATTAGAAACAAAAAGAGAGGAGAATAAAAACAGAGAGAGTTTGGAGCAGCTACAGGCAGAAGATTCTGTTAACTTCACCGTGAAGGAGGGACATGTGTGTGTGTGTGTGTGTGTGTGTGTGTGTGTGTGTGTGAGGCAGTGATCCAGAACCAGGTGTGTGGAGATGGTAGGAGCCCAGAAACACACACACACACACACACACATACAGTCATGTCAACAAAACTGTTATTGATCTAACCCTGTATGACCTGCAGTAAAACTGTGCAACCACACACACACACACACACACACACACACACACACACACACACACACACAGCCCACAGTAAAGCAGAATGGATCACTTAGCGACCTCTTAGTTGTCGACCTTTTTATCAGACATAACACACACACACCAGAGGCGTTTACTGACTCTTTGAAGAACGAGGGGAAAGAAAAACAGAAACACACACACACGACGTTCTTATCACTTTAACTCGAGTGTTTGCCTATAAGAAAGATTTAAAGCCGTTTCGCACCTTTTACCTCCCCAGAGGACACTTAAATTTGTGTTTTACCACCAAAAAGACATTAATGCTGGAGACAATTAATGTTGTGTTTGAGTCATAAACTGCATAAACATGGACACCATGACAGTAGAGGCCTCCTCAGAAACTGCTCCCCCTGGTGGCTGCTGCAGGTTAAATCTCCTCATTTATTCCAGATGAGAGGTGGTAAAACTTAAAAAAATGATTTCACCTGTAGAAATATTTCTCTCCTCCTCACTCTGCAGTGATATGAAGATGTTATTGAGCTGCTTTGTGTTCAAGTCTCTTTGTTCTGAGGTTTTTCATCAGTTATTAGACGTTAAAAATCAGGTTAGAAGTTTGGGTTAACCCTCCTGTTTTAGTCAGATTCACTCTGCACTGTCTGTTCTGACCAATGACTGTATATAGAATAAACAGCGTGGCTCCGCCTGTCACCGTTCTACGTTTTTGAAGCCAAAAAACCCCGTTTCTCTAGCCGCCATTGTGCAGCCAGAGTCTGCGCAGTAGAGAATTTCTGGTGGAGCCAAGTAAAAAAAGAGAAATAAAAATATTTATTTCTTCTTCTTCAGAAGGTTTAGTCTCCTTTTGGCTCTTTCCTGAAGTTTCTTATATCCCCGATAAAAACTACTCATGAACGGCAGCTGTCAACTATCGTAAAACGAAACTTATATCGCGGTTTTTAACGTCCAATAACTAATGAGAAACTAACTTCTCAGAAAAAAAACACCTGAACACCATGCAGCCAAATGACATCATCATACCACCTTAGAGTAAAGATGAGAGAAACGTTTCTACCAGGTATCGTAATTTTTTTAAGTTTTCCCAGCTCATATCTGGAATACATGGGGAGGCGGGGCTTATGACCTATACTGCAGCCAGACACCAGGGGGCGGGGCTTATGACCTATACTGCAGCCAGACACCAGGGGGCGGGGCATCTGCTGGAGGCTTCAGTTTGAGCCGAACGTCGTTACGTCCACTCATTATACAGTCTATGTTTCCGACTGTTTACAAAGTACAAGGTGAAAAATTTCCTCCATGAAGATGTTTCCAACACATTTACACAGAATTAATAATCAGTTTTGTGATATGTGGTATGACAGATGGGGCTGCACGGTGATGCAGCGGGTAGCGCTCCAGCCTCACAGCAGGAAGGTTGCCGATCGATTCCCCGTCCGGGCATGGTTGGCCTTTCTGTGTGGAGTTTGCATGTTCTAAGAAGAGTCAAAATTTAAGGATTCAAGGAGTTTTATTGTCATTCAACCCATGTAAAACATGGGTGGGACGAAATTAGGTTAGCCTGGTCCCGGAGCAAGCCCAATCGAATAATAGATATATACAAATATACAATAAAAAAGAGAATAAAAGAAGAACACAAACAACAAGCCTTTTTAACAAATAGACAGAATAAAAAAATAAACTGTGCAAAAATTGCAGTGTTCATTTGTCGGGGGGGCACTAAAGGGGACCACCAGAGTTCAACAGTCTCACAACTTCAGGAAAAATTTGACAACTTATCGAAAAATCTTCTTTTTATTTTTCTGCCTCTGAATTTATTTCTCATAATTTCGACTTAAATCTTAGAATTTTGACTTTTTATATAAAAATTTCAACTTTTTTTCTCAAACATTGCCCTTATTTCAAAACTTAGACTTTTTATCATCTTAAAATTTTGACCTGAAATGAGAAAGTTTAGACTTTTTTCACATAATATCAAATTGATTTCTTAAACTCTGACAGTTATTGACTTTTTGTCTTAGAATTTTGTCTTTATTCCTCAAAATTTCCACTTTTCATGTTAAAATATTGACCTTTTATCTCAAAGATTGAAACAATTCTTACCTTCAGTTTTTATTTTCATCCTCACATTAGAGTAAAAGCTTTTGATGTTTCAATGGTTTGATGTAATTTTCTGTCAAGTTTGTAAATTGACTTCAAATTGTAAAAATTTCACTAAAGTTTGATTTAAAGAAAATCGTGAATTGAATTGAAATCGCTGTATCTGCCAGAAAAATCGCAATTAGATCTTTTCTGAAACTGTTCAGCCCTGGTGTCCAAGTAGATTCTTGAGACTGTGTTTTGGCTCTGATGCATTTTTGCCTTAAAAAAGTGCACCGATTGCCTTTTGCTTCCCATGAAGTTGTTTTGTGCTGTGTTTTGGCTCCAAGAGGGAACTCTGCAGTTGTTTTGGCTCCTGGAGGTCGAGCCTCTGGTGCCTCTGGTGTGTTTTGTTTCCCAAGAGGACATTCAAGATGTTTTTTGGTCTTCAAAAAGTGCATTTAAGGTGTGTTTTGGTTTCCAAGAAGTCTCTTCATGCTCTGTCTTGGCTCCCAAATGGAAACTTCAACATGCATTTTGCCTCTAAGTGGAACATTCTGCACACATTTTGGCTCCCAGGGATGAGTCTCTGGTGTGTTTTGGCTCCCAAAAGGAAACTTCAGCCTGTTTTTCAACAGTTAGGCCTGGAGGGCTGATGACTGTCCCCCTGTTCACACACACTGACACACACACACTGATGGAGCCCTGTGGGAACCAGCTGTGTGTGGTAAAGAGTGTGTGTGTGCCCTACTCATTCATCCATTCCGCTCCTTGTTCTCACACACACACACACACACACACACACACAGACACACACACACACACTCTGCGGTGAGTGAGTCTAACCCAGTGGAGCTCTGTGCGGCGTCTCGCTGACAGCTCCTCTCTCTCTGCTCCGTGTGGGGAACAAACAGACAGAAAGGATCTTTACTGCAGAGTAAAGGCTCTGATTTCCCCTCTGATACCTCACACACACACACACACACACACACATACACACACACTGGCTGCATGTAAACACCTGAGAGGCAGGTAGCCGTGCTCAGAGTCACCTGAGGATCCTGAGGTTTGTGCCGTCACAGTTTCACTGATCTGATCATTTCAGGACTCGGTGGAAATCAGCCGAGGACACATCCAGAGGAAGAAACATCTTTGAGGGAAGTCGTGATGGAAATTTAAAAACTAGTTTCTGTAGAGTTTGGTAAACTGACCTCGTCTTTCAACACAATCAAATATCTACACTGCAAAAACGGAAATCTAAGCAAGTCATTCTGTCTTATTTGTAGTAAAAATTGTCTTATTGTTCTTGATTTGAGCCACATTCACCAGACCAGGTCATAATAATGTTTTATTTCAAGATTTTAAAGACAAAAATGAGGCATCAATTGCTTGTAACAAGTCAAAAAAAAAATCAGCCAATGGGATAAGACGAATTCACCCGGGAAGTTTCTTGAAATTAGAAAGATGTCTTAAAACAAGAATCTTTTATCTTATCCCATTGGCAGATTTTTTTTTTTACTTGTTACAAGCAATTTACACCTCATTTTTGTCTGAAAAAACTTGAATTAAGACATTTTTATGACCTGGTCTGGTGAATGTGGCTCAAATTAAGAACAATAAGACAATTTTTACTACAAATAAGACAGAATGACTTGATTAGATTTCTGTTTTTACAGTTCACACAATATAAGCATCATATTACGCATAAAAGGAAGTAAAAACTAAATTGAGAGAGCTTCATTCATCCACCTATCGTTACCTTTTCTCTCATGAAGTTGCTCCTTTTTTCTCAGGGTCATGTAGAAACTTCAGAGGAGGTTTTATAATCTTCTTTTTGACATTTTTGGAAAAACCGATTTGTTTCATCTGAGCTTCTCTCTCATCCTTCCGCTGCAAAAACAGAAATCTAAGCAAGTTATTCTGTCTTATTTGTAGTAAAAATTGTCTCATTGTTCTTAATTTGAGCCACATTCACCAGACCAGGTCATAAAAATGTCTTATTTCAAGTTTTTTAAGACAAAAATGAGGTGTAAATTGCTTGTAACAAGTCAAAAAAATCTGCCAGTGGGATAAGACGAATTCACCCGGGAAGTTTCTTGAAATTAGAAAGATGTCTTAAAACAAGAATCTTTTATCTTATCCCATTGGCAGATTTTTTTTTACTTGTAACTTGAAATGAGATATTTTTATGACCTGGTCTGGTGAATGTGGCTCAAATCAAGAATAGTGAGACAAATTTGACTAAAAATAAGACAGAATGACTTGATTAGATTTCATTTTGCAGTGCTCAGAGTTTGTGACTTTAACCGTGTTCAACAACCGTCCTTAAATCCTGAGGTGGAGATAAAGTCTCAACAGTTTTTTAAAAAACTTCGTCTTCGTTCACTCACCCAGCGTCTGTCCGGCGAGCACCCGCCCGTTCTCCCCGATCACGGCCCCCCTGGCGTGCCGTTCGCTTGCGTACTGGACGAAGGCGTAGCCCTTGTGCACGGAGCAGCCCAGCACCCGTCCGTACTTGGAGAAAATGGTTTCCACATCCGACTTCTTCACCACCGCCGTGTTCAGGTTACCGATGAACACCCGCGAGTTTATGGACCTGGGGTCGGTTTTGTTGGTCACGTTGCTGGTTTGAACCTTCAGCAGCGACATGCTGGAGCGACGGATGAGACGATGAATCCGGAGAGAGTGATGCAAACAGAAGGAGGTCTGGGAAAGAAGAGAGAGAGACCTGGTGTTAGTGAAAGAAGAGAAACTGCACCGACCGATTCAGAGTGACAGCGAGATCCAGAAGCAGCTTATAGTATCCTATCAATCCAAAGTGACACCCACCAATCATTCAGTGGCACCTACCGATTACAAAGTGGCACCTGCCGTAGTTCAGTGACATCTACCAATCGCTCAGAGGCACCTGCCAATTTCTCATTGACTGAACGATTGCCCACTGGTACCAACCAGTGACAAAAACTCATTGAAACCTACCAATTGCTCAGTGACACCTGCCAATGGTTCATTGACACCTGCCAATTCCTCAGTGGAACAAACCAGTCGTGAACCGATTGGAAGGCGTCACTGAGCAATTGGTGGGTGTCATTAGTGATAGGCAGGTGTCACTGGGTGTAGCTAGCGGTCACCTAACCAATGGAACAAAGCAGCCGTCAAGCAATTGGCAGGAGTCACTGAGCAAATGGCAGATGTTGTTGAGCGTTTGGTGGTTGTCATTAGCGATAGGCAGGTGTCACTGAGTAACTGGTAGCGGTCACTTAACCAGTGGAACAAACCAGTCATCAAGCAATTGGCAGGAGTCACTGAGCAATTGGCAGATGTCATCGAATGATTGGTGAGTGTCATTACTGATAGGCAGGTGTCACTGAGTAACTGGTAGCGGTCACTTAACCAGTGAAACAAACCAGTCATAAAGCAATTGGCAGGAGTCACTAAACAATTGGCAGATGTCATTGATTGATTGGTGAGTGTCATTAGCGATAGGCAGGTGTCACAAAAACAATTGGTAGCAGTCACCTAACCAGTGGAACAAACCAGTCATCAAGCAATTGGGAGGTGTAACTTAGTAACCGGCAGATGTCACTGAGCAATTGGTGAGTGTCATTTGTGATTGGCAGGTCTCACTGAGCAATTGGTAGCGGTCAATTACCAGTCGAACAAACCAGTTGTCAAGCAATTGGCAGGTGTCACTGAGTAATTGGTAGCGGTCACTTCACCAGTGGAACAAACCAGTCGTCAAGCAATTGGGAGGTGTCACTAAGTTATTGGCAGATGTCATCGATTGATTGGTGTGTGTCATTTGTGATAGGTGGGTGTCACTGAGTGTCTTGCAGGAGTCACTTTGAATCAAGGGCATACCATAAGCTGCTTTTGGATATCCCTGTCACTCCATGTTTTAGCGTTTGCCAATCAGGTGTCAGCAGGTTTTGGCGTTATTCTCCTGGCTGGCTCGCCAATTATTGTAGTATTTTGACCAAAGGAACTTTTATGTATGTGTCATAATCTCATCATCGGATCAATATTTATTCAGTATTCAAACCACTTTGTAAAAATCCACGATCTGCCAAATGACGACTGACCAAACCAAGTAACAGACGAACTGGCATCTGACAACAAACCAACCAACCAGTTACCAGCTCACAGCTTCTGCAAACTGCAAAGATGAAATTATTCCTCACATGAAGAAGATGAACTGAACAGAGATCAGCTTCTGCAGAACGACACTTCAAAAATAAGAACATAAACTCCATAAAGAGGAGATTCTTCCCCAAATGCATGAGTTAAACTTTCTTGCAGATGATAACAACACTAAAAAAATACATTTAATGCTGAAAAGCATCAAACTGGAACAATCAAACACTTTAAAGAGCCAGTCTACGTTTTAATTTCTCTGCTTCGTATCTGAGAGCGAGCCACAGGAGATTTTCTGTTCCAGATATTTTCTCTCTCTTTTTTATCCGAGCAGCTCTGAAAATGACATGAGATTGAACTCGGATTTAAAAAGTAACAAAACTGATGTAAAACTTAACAGGATGCTTCTTTAGAGCAGGAGACGGAGCAGAAACTGACACTGGGCCAGGACAGTCGTCACGGAAACGCAGGTTAGAAGAAACTGGAGACTTGTTACTTGTAGATTTTCTATCACAGTAATCATCATAATTATGTGACAACAACGTTAGAGGATCATAATAAAGTGTTTGAGGGAGGTTAAAGAAGTTTTCTGACAGAAACATGAGAGTCATTGATGGATAAGACTTTTAAAATAATAACAAGAGAGAAGAATTATGTTTTCTAACAGATTTCAGTAGTTGACCAACATTTCAAAGTTTTTAGGTTCATTATTTTTTAGTATTTTTAATTTGAGCACCCAAAAATGTCAGGTGGCGCAACCAAATATATGAAAATATATTTATATGTTCCTGTTATTTTTTCTGTGTGAAATTATTGGCAAGTATCTCTCAAGTGTCTGTAGTGACTCATACATTTTCATTTTGTGTGTTTCATTTCTTTTATTTGTGAATAAGATAAATAATTTGATGTTAAAATAACATTTCACATTATTACATTGGTTGTACCACCTGACATGGAAATTGTTCCAGTCACCAATGAAGTGAAAAAACCTTTTTTATCAGTATTTCAGAGAAATCTACAAACTTTTCCACTTGGTCACAAATGTCATTTGGGCTCCTCTGGCTGATGCAGTTTCCTGTTTCCTGTTTTATTCTCTTCACTTTAAAATAAAAGTCTAATGTTACGGTTGCACCACCCTGACATTTGACAAGGTGAAAATTACGGGACAAAAGTTTTTTACATTTCTCAACAGCTTTAAAATTCTTTTTATTTGCAAAGAATGTTTTATTTAAAAAGGTTCAAGCATAAAATAATGCCACTGTATTTTTAATTTCCATTTACAATAACTGACATTCAATTTTTAGAGTTTAATTACTGTGGATACTTGTCAGGACGGTTGCACCACCTGACATTTTGGGGGTTTGAGGAACCAAAACACAAAAAAACATGTTATATTTTAATAGTTTAAAGATGTGTTCAAATAACACAGGTTTCATAGAATAAAGAAATACATGTGATGAAATACTCAATTCATGATGGAAGGAAATATTGCACTCGGACACAAAAAA
>RPOG01003707.1:0-57773 GCA_008086565.1 Thalassoma bifasciatum | reverse complement strand
TCTGGGAGTAGAAGTGTTTGATTTCGATTAGGGCTCGTGCCCACAGGCCCGCCGTCTCAGTTCAGCTCAGATGCTTTTCTTTCTAATCTTCACAGCAGGGAAAAGCTTTACTGTCTGCTGGTCAATGGAGTCTGTTAGAAAACTGTATCTTTCCTGTGGCTCGCTATGATTTTCTCTTTTATCCTGTCTTTAACTTCTTGTCCATTTGTTTCTTTGTCCTTTGGATCCCTGCCCTTTTTTGGTATCTTGGTGTTGAGATGTTTCTTCTTTGGAGCTTGTGTAGCTTAGATGAAAAAAATGTAGCCTACTGCAAATCTACAGAAACAATTTACTCTTACTTTCACAATAAAGGTGTTTTAGTCACAAAACCACAAGGTCTCCAGTAAGTAGACATTTCTGTTAGATATAAAGGATGTGGTACCATTGAAAGTTATGTGGGCAGTTGTCAAGCTGCAGTAGCTGAACCAGGTAAACAAAACAAAACGCAGACCATGGCTTTGGAAAATGACATTAAATGAACAGATGTTTGGAAATAATCAGAAACGACAAACATCAATGGTGTCATCTGGTTGTCTATGACTCTGTCCCTAAATTTAGTCTTTTTCTGAACCATACATTGTATCCCACATGGTTATGGTCTACATGATGTGGTTATTTTGTTTTTGATAGTTTAAGAGCTGTTGTCAACTAGGGTAGTTCTGAGCCAAACATAGCTTACTTCTATTTCTGATGTGTCAAAGAGGTGGGGCTTTGGCCTCTTTGCAGACAACCACAGGGTGCCCATCAGTCAGTCAAGTCAGACATGCTTTTATATGGGCAAAACTTGAAAGTTAAGTCGCTTTGATGATAGTGAGATATGAGTTATGAGCTATGGTTGTCGGAAACCTTGTGACTTTACTCTTCTTTCATAACTTCAGACTTTGAGTGGCGCCCCCAGGTGGAAGGGTTTTCAACATTCATTCCAAAAGGCAATTGTGTGTTGACTACAGAATGTATAGGTGTCAATGATATGACGTCCCTTTTTTTGTGTCCGAGTGCAATATTTCTTTCCATCATGAATTGAATATTTCATCACATGTATTTCTTTATTCTATGAAACCTGTGTTATTTGAAAACATCTTTAAACTATTAAAATATAACATGTTTTGTTGTGTTTTGGTTCCTCAAACCCCCAAAATGTCAGGTGGTGCAACCGTCCTGACAAGTATCCACAGTAATTAAACTCTAAAAATTGAATGTCAGTTATTGTAAATGGAAATTAAAAATACAGTGGCATTATTTTATGCTTGAACCTTTTTAAATGAAACATTCTTTGCAAATAAAAAGAATTTTAAAGCTGTTAAGAAATGTAGAAAACTTTTGTCCTGTAATTTTCACCTTGTCAAATGTCAGGGTGGTTCAACCGTAACATTAGACTTTTATTTTAAAGTGAAGAGAATAAAACAGGAAACAGGAAACTGCATCAGCCAGAGGAGCCCAAATGACATTTGTGACCAAGTGGAAAAGTTTGTAGATTTCTCTGAAATACTGATAAAAAAGGTTTTTTCACTTCATTGGTGACTGGAACAATTTCCATGTCAGGTGGAACAACCAATGTAATAATGTGAAATGTTATTTTAACATCAAATTATTCATCTTATTCACAAATAAAAGAAATGAAACACACAAAATGAAAATGNAGGTAGTAAAACTTTGAAAACTATTGCACCTCATAGAAATGTTTCCCACATCCTCAGGCTGCTGTGATATGAAAGATGTTATTTGGCTGCATTGTGTTTAAGTCCTCTTTTTTCTGAGGAGTTGTTTTTTTATAAGTTATTAGACTTTAAAAACTGAGTTGTAAGTTTTGCTTTACGATGATTGACAGCTGCCGTTCATGTGTAGTTTTTATCGGGGATACAAGAAGCTTAGAGAAAGAGAGTGAAAAAGAGATTAGACCTTTGAAAGAAAAAAATGTTGATTTTTGTTTGTTACCCAGTTTGATCCAAATGTTCTACTGCGCAGACTCTGGCTGTGCAATGGTGGCTCCAGTGAAGGGGTTATTTGGCTTCAGACGGTACTAAAGTGAAAGGCAGAGCTACACTGTCCATACTAGATACAGTCTATGGTTGTGACAGCTTTATTATGTCAATAGTTTCTATTTTCATACTTAAAGAAAACATAAATGTGCCACAGAGGTATTTCAAAGTGGTAATACATTCACCTTTCTTCTTACTTAGATGCATTACTGCTCTTTTGTCCCCTACATGCCTACTGTGACAAATTATGTTAACACCGTGTGTGTGTGTGTGTGTGTGTGTGTGTGTGTGTGTTTACAGTGACATGCTCATGTACCTCTTCCCCCCCAGAGTATTCAATACCCTAATGTATGTTAGTGGAAGCTGGTTTAGATGAGGCGCTCCAGTGCTCAGGGTCCCTCTGGAGTGCCCTGTGTGTGTGTGTGTGTGTGTGTGTGAGATAGTGACACACTTACTCAGAAAACTGATCTCAGCAATGTAAGACATGCTGATTTGAATGTGCAGCTGCAGTCCTCATCATTTATGGACCATTAAAGGCATTGGTCTCGTGAGTGTTTTGAAACATGTGGATATGAATAAGTCAGATACACACCAGCTTGTTTATCCTTGAGTACACACCACCAAGGACTTTCAGAGAGGCCTGTTTTAAGTGGAGCACAGTTTAGGTTGAGGAGATGATCCATCTTGTCAGTGATTCAGGGTTTGTTTATGTAGTGTTGCTGCTTTTTAACATGTGACACGTTTTTTTAATCTATTCTTTTCTTGATGTGCCACGTTGTCTCTAACACCATAGCTGTGATATTAGCATTCAAATTGCTTTCAAAGATAAGATAAAATAGCCTAATGTATACTGAGCAGGTTGTGATTGTTGACCAGAACCTTGACAGGGTGAGCAGGACTAAAGCTAAGGAAGCTAAATTCTTTTTTAGCTTTTATTTGATTGGCCCACTGATGTTTAAAGTAGCTCATGAGGTGTCATATTTTGCTGTCAAACAGGAATATAAGCTGTATATGGAAGCGTTGTAGCAAAATAGCATCCTTAGCTCCCTCGCAGAGCCTGTGTGTCTTTATGAACTGCAGGGCAGCAGAGATATATCTGCAGGGTAGTTTGTCTTGTAAAGGGATTGAGCGTATGGCCTATTAACTGCAAGATAATGCCTCCAGTGTTTTATATTTAGTCTGGACAGATAGGCCCAAATGGAAGACTTCCTAATGCTTCAGCTGTGATATATATACTGCACTTTAATGCATGGGAAGAAAGACCATTTCAGTATCTAATGGCTTTATGTTGTTATTTAAAGAGCCTCACGGGGCGCTCTGGGTGTTTCAAGAGTTTCACTTCCAAATTGGTTTCACCTTTGCTTTTTGTTTTGATTACAATCTGTAATCTTCATTTCAAATGTGAGGATAAACAAAACTTATTCAGAATTTTCTTTTTGCTTCCTCCCATTTTCTGTTTCTCTCAGGTTTTGCTACATTCAAGAAGATTTCAGACCAGACCAAGAACTTCAGCCCCCTGAGTGGAGTCCAGGTTGGTCAAATATTTCATGTTGTTTTTTATTCAGCATCATTTTTTGGCACATGATGCTCCAGTTTTATCATCTGCAGCTCCCTCTTTTTCTACTTAGTTCATAAATGCTGTGTTTTTACAATAACTGGACAACAATGCTGGTGTTATCACTCTGTATTGGAGTAGACTGTTAGCAGAGGTATTTCCTCCAAAATTTAAGAATTGAGAAAAGCTGTCATAGGATAAAAACAGACAAGAATCAGAAAAAACACGGACACTCAAATAAACATTTATATTGTCACATTCAAGAGCCATGCACACTTTGCAAAGTGCAGGCTTTCTCCTTCTTAAGCTTACAGTTTTTATTATTGCCTTGTTTTTGATGGAAAGTTACAAGACGGAAAGAAATGGCAAAAAATAGCTTTACATTTAGAAAATAAAAATGCACAAAATAGGAAAAAAAGAAAACAACAGCTTTGATTTATGCAGGATTTGTCACATTGTGTCCATGTGTCTGTGACCCAACTTTCACGTAAATATTTTCTCAATCTTCTCCAGTTCATCCAGGTTTGGTCTAATCCGTCTTCAGCCGTCCTCTGAGTCTTCTGCCTGCAGACGTAGGTCCAGCGTGCCAAGCTGGACGGAGGAGAGACGAGTGGGGCCGAGGGCCCGGCCTTCGTGCTGAGACACAGAACTTCCAACCTCATCGAACACGCCACAGAGGGCACGCCTACAGATCCCATGAGTCCCCGGGAGAAAGACGACACGCCCACCTCAGGTTCTTCAACAGGTCACCTCAGCACCTCAGAGTGCCTGTCACACAACGGAGTGAGTTTTCAACACACAGATCACACTCACACACACACACACACACACACACACACACACACACATGCTGTCATCTGGTTGGTTGAGAGTCTGGTGGTGTGGTAAGGGTGGACAGGCAGTAAAAGTACTCCACCAAACACACACCTTTCCATGAATTATTAAAGAGGTGATGAATATATAAACCTCTGCCCCAGATAATGGGAATCCAAGTGTCAACTTGGTCTGTTTTACTAACTCCTTTCTATCTTTAAAATCAATTTTATGTTTTACAAATCAAAACTTTTTTGACAGCCTCTGTTTGTGTTATTGTTAGGAATGAATTGGTCTTTTACCTTTGTACATCCTCGCATGTACACAGCTCTGGCACCAAACACACACACCAACAATTGTGTTCATTAAATGCTCTAATTAGTGTGCAGTTTAATTACTCTAGCACAGTGTGTGTGTGTTTGTGTCTGCAACATGTTCAAGCTTCAGTTTCTCTTTGAAGTCATGTTTTTTTCCCCCACTGATCAATAAAGTGGATAAACACTGAAGTTAATTGAGCGTTAAAAGATTTTCTGACCTCAGTTTGAGATGAACTAAAGTTGTTTAAGAAAAGTTTTGACAACAACAAAAGAATCACTTTATGGTGTTTTTGGTTCTACTTTAGTTCTCTTTAATCGAGTTATCCTCAGAGCCTCCAGCGCAACATTTAAAAACACAGGTGACACACTTTTGGGAAGGAGGCAGTAAAATGCAGAATAGGTGAACCTGTAAGTGCAAGAACAAGCATGAAATACACAAACTTTAAATTTTCACAGCTAAGGAGTTAAAGTCGTAGAGAAGGAAAGGACACGCTAAGTCTAAAAACAAACACAGTGCTGATAAGAATCAGAAATAAACACTTTTATTTTCAGTTGTGTTCTCAGTACCTTGCTGAAGGCAGAACAACACCTTCATTTATAATTATCGACACCACCTTCAAGGCTCCTCACACCGATGATGAGTCACTCTGTGCGTTAGTAATTAAGGCTGCATTATTATCAGGGCTGGGTTGGCTTTTAGATCCAGCCTCCTGTCTACAGCGATATGGATATTCAATGTGCTCCCTAAAAATAGACCTGTGATGTCTATACACAGACATCTTCCAGGAAGGAGAGCAAACACGCAGCCAAAACTCTGCGTGAAGAGCATCCCATGAAGACAAGCTATTGGATTGATAAAACAGCACGCTTGTGTTGCCTTTTGACTGTGCGTGTGTGTTCAGACAAAAGCAGTTTCTGTGTTGTTGAGAGTCAAAGGCAATCAGCTCAGAGCCGTTCAGCTGAAACACAATAGTGTTTGTGTTTTGATCTGGCTGGTGTCTGCCTTTTTACCTGCAGTAACACAACACTGATACCTGAGAGGAGGCTTTGAGGCCCCTGTCCCAGTCAGAGAGGCCAGGCTGTCTTTACACCCTGCTGAGCCCCCTCTGAATTTTTCAGCATTATGGCGAGGTGTGAGCATATGTGTCTGAGCCTGTGAGGGTGGGGGGGGGGCTTGGGAGCTGACATTACACATCCTGTTTCCTGTCAGATTGAATCATTTTGTCCCATGTTCTGACGCTTCAGCAACTTGCTTTTGCCCATTCCTTTAGACAGAGCTACATGGATGATGAATTACTTCCTCGTGATATCTTGTATGTGAATTTTTCCCACAGTTTTAATTCTTTTTTCCTTTGTCAACCTTCTGATCTCACCTGATAGTTGTGATAAACAGCTACTGATGTTACCACCAGCATAAACCTGCACTGATTTGCACACCACACAGATTAAAATGTGTTTTTTATTCAGAGAAAGTTAAAGTTTGGGATAAAGTTTTTGCAAACTTGCCAGTAGACTTGTCAAGCATGGATGAGAATAAGATTATTGAATTATTTTTCAAAGTACATTTTTTCATAATTTTTGCTAAAATTTGATATGACAGCTTAAAATGTAGGGTCAAGAGAGTGTGGGAAGACATGCAGCAAATGGTCAAGGCTGGGAGTCAAACCAGCAACTACTTGAAAATGACAAAAGCTTCTGTATACAGAGTGTAAGTTTAGCCTGCTGCACCAATGATAGAGGGAAGTTTGTTTTATCAGAGCTCTAAGCAAAAACGAATAAAAACAGATTCTCTTTGTTCCTTTGTTTTAAGGAGGTCTACCTGACGATAAAGACGGATCAGTTTTCTGTTTTACCAAGACAGAGGAAATTTCACTGTTACCATCTGCTTTAGTCTGTCACACCAGATCAATGCTGTTTACACAGAGGAATGAAAATGGAGACACTGAGCCAAAAATGCAAGCAGCAGAATTTTATCACACACATCTACTCTTCAACCACCAACAAGGGAAATACCGATAAACAAGTACCAGTGAACAATGGTGCAGATTTGCTCCTCTGAGTCCTGTACATCCTCTCTTTGTGGTCTTTTATTTAAATTGCTTTCACATACGTTGACACTTAGCCTCAGGTGGATTTGACATCAGGATTTTACTTCCTCTCATTGTATCTCTCACGATATTATGATCATCATTGTGCGTCCAACTCATCTGCTACTCTGCCTTAGTTTTATAATGGCAAGTATAACCAGCTCCTTTGACACAGACCTGCATTTAAAGAGGGGGTATTCTGCTTCTCTGTCTTTTAAATATGGATATAAAGCAACAATGCGAGATGCTCATACTAAATGTGGGCCAATTTACGAACCTTTTGTAGAAATCACCTGAATTACCTGTAAACTGCTCAAAATGCTCTGTTTTAGAAATAGAACTAGATCCTCATGGCATCTTCAAGAGACTTCCTGAAATGATGAGGTCATCAAATACAGTTCTACGAACTGGTTCATGACACCTTAAAGTGGCAGGTCTCAAACGCCAAAGTCTGCCCATAGCTCTGCCCCTGATAGGTCTCCGTGGGGCGAGCCAATCAGAAGGAAGGGGGCTTGTGGAGCAGGGAGCCTTAGAGAGACAGTCGCTGAAAGATGCTTTACAGATGGAGGCTCTATCCAAAGGTTTTCTATAATTGTGGGCTGTAAATCTTGTAAAGCCGCAACAGGGTACCACAGAGACAGGCTCAATCTTAAAAAGCTGTACAGCTCCCCCTCTTAAAGTTTTGGAGAGAAAATACATTGATAGGTTCAAAAAATGAAGAACTTTTTAATGGAAATACTAAAATGCATCTTATGGTGTATATTTTTTCTATTTTTTGCCCTCTCTGACCTTAAACAGCTTGATTTTCCTCTATCTAATAAAAAGATCTGCTGTTATTTTGTTGCCATGCTAACACAGATATTGTGCAAGCTTCTTGGTCATGGGTTCATCAGAGTGGACAGTTTGTCTCATTGTAGCCTAAGCACAGAGTCTGCTCTATGTGTGTGCTGTGTGTGTGTATGTGTGTGTGTGTGTGTGTGGAACATACTGTCTTGTTTTTGAAGGCTTTGGCGTGTTTTCCAAATTGCTATCGTCCTAAGAGAGCATTGTGCACGAGTGAGTCACATGTTGAATCTCTCCGTCTGTGCTGTGCAGGGGTTACCATGTACAAGGGTGAGTGTTGGTCCCTCAGACGTCCACACTGAGCTCTCATTGGCCAGGAATGATTCAGCTAGACTTCTATTGGCTAAGAGCCGTTTCCTGGATTCCGCCCTGTTCCATACTGCCAGCATGTGATTCTATTTACACTCAAGTTAAAGTTTGTTTCTCTTAAAGATGAGTCTGTCTGCTCAGATCTGCTCAGTGTTTCAGGTGTTTGTCAGGTGACAGTCCTTAACCAGGTCTACATTCAGAGCAGATAATGGGTCTGTGGGGGATTTATGTTTTTCTGTTATTGTGTAAGACAGAGGCAGAGAGCGGTCTTCTGGGGCTTTTAAGAAAAACTGCCTCATTTCATCTTGAGCACTTCTGTGTCTCATGGGATTTCCTCCCCTCTTGTTGTTTCAGAGTAAATCAAGCAGGACTGGTTGCATAGTTGACACATGTTTTGCAGGCTCTCTGTTATTCTGGATTTGTCTTGCAAACACCCTTTCGTAAAGAGTTGGGTGATACTTTGGCTATCTTTGAATTGGCTGATTTAAATCTAAGCTGCAGTTTTAAGTTTTTGGACAGGCGACAACAGAACTCAAACCATAGTTAAAGCATATTCTCTGTAATAATACAGAAACTAAAATGATAATGATTTGAAGTACAAGATGTTTTTTTTTCTGGCTCTGAGATAAAAACTTGTCCAAGATCATCAGTCGTGCCATATATAATGTGATTCCTTTGGATGGTTATGAAATTCTGCAAGATTACAGCTAATGTTCCCCCATGACCAAAAAAGAAAGAAAGAGAAATAAAGAAAATCTTGGGCGAGAAGATCTAATCTCTCTAGTTTATTGTATTTAGCGCCTGTAGTCATTGCCAGGGGTTAGGTTTCAGGTGAGGTGAAAACAACAGAGCCTGTTTCACAGTCAGTTAATCACGTAAGGCTGACAGCTAACATGACACGTTTTGAAGAATCCCTGTTCTTCTGAGTTTTTCCTGGAAACATGCTCTTTCTTTTAGGGCTTGTTTGGTACGATTACCATTCAAAAGCCTGTGTAATAAAGCTTAGCTTATCTTAGCTGCGTTCTTTGTTTTTTGGATAGACAATAACAGGACTTATCACAGGTAAAACAAACTTTGTAACAATGCAGAAATAGATATAATATTGATTAAACGTTATCTGATGCTGGGAGAGAAACTGAATATGAGGCAATGTCATGAACCACCAATCATGAATCTTAAAGCTACTGTGAAGATGGTTCTTCATGGTGAAATCTTTGGTGACAAGATTTAACCTTTCTTTGGATGCTGGTATGACCCATAGACTGTTTAAAACATGGTCAGTCTTCCTTTCTAACAACTATAGGGAACATGTCAGTTGCTGAGCTGAGCCTCTGATTGGATAAGCTCAAGATCTTAATATCTTCTAAACCGCCAAATTAGAAAAACATCAAGCTCAGTACGATGCGTGTCGATAGGAAAATAAGCGATTCAGACCAAAATTGTTTTTTGAACCAGGCTGAATATATGTTTTTTAAATCCATAAAAGTGTGGGTTTTTTTTCTTTTTTGGTTTTGTGTGTGTGTGGTCTGAGGTCTTTCTGCAGACAGCCAAAGTGTTTCCTCAATGCACAGAAACTTGTAGCACTGCAGCATAGGTTTCACTTTCTAAACCAGATCTTGCCTCTTGGTATGAACCAGCAGTTATAAGGCTGGACTCAACCTGCTCTTTCCTGCATTTCACACTCACTGTTTCCTGTTCTATCCACTGTCCCCTTGTCTCTAATAAAGGCACACAAATAACTGATAGAATAAGTTTAAGCAAAAAGGTTAAATCTTTTTAAACTACTAAATTTAATTCCTGTAAACACCTCAGGGCATCAGATGAGGCAAATAATAGTAACCTCAAGAAACAGATGTTGTTCAACATACCCAGAGGAATGATCAAAGTCAGAATAATCTTTGACTGATAAAGAGAGCAGGTGAAGGTCTAGGAGATTCCACAGGGGGCGCCAAAATTGCTTAACTCAAAATGTTTCCCACTGGACCTTTAAATCTTCACAGTACCTCTGAATTTATGCCTCATAAAAAACGACCCTCTCCTTTCATCCATTTCTAGCTTGACACTTAAGGATGAGAAAAAAAAAGCCCTCCTTATAAAAGTTTCAGTGAAATAACGTCTTATCATGCCCCTTACTCAGGGTGTGCCTGCATCCTTCTGATAAGGATGTTTACCCTCTTTATCAGATGCACCCTGAACACACACTGCTAAACATGTGCACAGACCTGCACTCACACACGTACTGTATATACAGAAAAACTCTTTATAGTAATAGAAACACAAATAATGAGTTATTTATTGGGTATTTATTCTGAGTTACGATGTTGAGAATCAGTCAGTGTAGGCTTTGTTTAATTGTTGATAGGAGGAAATAATCATCAGTTTAACTTCTAGTGGTCTGGATCATGTCTGAACATATCAGCTTTAGTTCCATTATACTCCATACAGGATTTAAACTCGAGGTGTGGCCCCAGAGTTATAACAGTCAGATAAATTCGAACACTGCAGCAGAGACAAACAGTGTTAGTATCCTGAGCAGAATTCCTCCACACTCCCTATGGAGCCAAATATTTCCTCTGATAAATGACAGGATAAATATCCTTGAGTTGAAAGAGTTTTCCCAGGAATGCTTTTCCTGGAAACTCCAAACAGACCACTGCTGTAGTGACAGCATCTAAGAAAAACAAACACACGTGGCTATTCCTGTGTCAGACAAGAGCAGGCTGGGCCGCTCTGACCTCCAGACTGTTTTAGTCATACATGATGAGCTGTTACATTCTGGACACTTCCCAGGGGAATGGGCTCATATCCTTACATACACTTTCACACTGTGCGAAATCTGACTCCATTAACCTCTTCTGTGATGTCTTATTGGAGGCTGAACTGCTGAGGTTGAGTCACGTGTGGTGGACAGGCTGCATTGATCCCAGAGGTATAGGCGTGTGTGTGTGTGTGTGTGAGAGAGCACTTTAGTGTGTAAGGGATAGCCCTTGATTCCAAGAAGCAACTTCGTTTTTTAGATACCATTTCAGCAACTTAAGCTGAACTACTCATCACCTGCTGCTAAAACTCAACACTGTGTCTGTCATAGTGTGGAGCGAGTAAAAAGCAGCTGAGCAGATATTTTACAGGAGAAAAACAGTTTCTATTCTGTCTCTCGAGCTGCCAGCTGGTTGTTTTCAGAATGACTTTCCTCTCAAAACCCACAACTTCCTCTTTACAGCTCAGCCAATTCTGTTTCATCAGTGTAAAGGCAGTAAGATACCAGCTAACAGAATCTCCACCACACAGACGAACAAATATCACACCAATATCTGTAAGATCAAAACAGGAAATTACTGTGGTCAAGTTTTTACTGATGTCATCTCTAATGGTCTCTTTTTGTAGCTTCAGCAGCACATAAACCAGTGTTTAGGTTCATATTTCTGTAGAACATTAACACATTTTTTTACTATGATTAAATATTAATGTTGTAAATATTGCATTTTGCAGCCACCTAGGGAGCTCCACATAATTGTACCATGGGGAGATAAGGTGATGGGTTTTTAAGTAACTCAATTTGTTCAGTTTTTTTTAAGACAGAGTTTATTTATTTACTTCAAACTATAAAGAGTAAAATGGAAAAAAAAAACCACCTTTGGTTCCAGGAATGCTGCTTAAAACATGACAAACTGCCTCTGGTGACCTCACTTGAGCCAACATCTCTTGCGGTGCCTGATGTCAAACATTAGTCATCCTGTCTGAGCTGCTTCCTTTCTCAGCTTTGGGCTCATTTCATGAAGTCGTATCATCACAGAGGAGCTGTTTAAGATTAATATATTTAATGGCATTAATTTATTTATAATTAATTTATTTGTGTTTGACACTAGAGCTGGACTTTCAAACAGCAAAGGGAGGTCAAAGCAGAAGAAAGCTAAACAGAAGAGTAAAAGAGAACAGGCTAAAGGCTAAAGACTAAACAAGGGTTAGGTATTTGTGCTCTATTGTTCATTTCAACCCACATGCAGCAGTTATCCTGCAGACATCCGTTCAAACCTGTGAATCTATCAGTAAAATGAAGAGCCAGGTTACTTCTTGGAAAATGTCAATATTTCAATTACAGAGCTGGAGGAAATGTGTTTTAAAGACTCAAAAATTATTGCTCCGTAATGCTTGTGAGGCTCTGAAACATTTATTCAGAGCCTCTCCTTTCCTTGTTTATGTAGTGATATTCAAATGACTACAGCCTTATTTTCGCATTGTTTCTGTAAAGAATCTAGCTCTTAGGTTTCAACACAGAAAGCTTTGTGTCTTTTCTCGTTTTTCCACAGCAGTTACACACCTGATCTTAATCTTAAGACCAGCTGAAAATTTGCATAAATTTACATTTTGCACCACTGGATCTTCAGAAAGGCGATAGGTAGAGCTTCAAAATGCAAAAAGAAGAAATGGGAGTGAGACAAAAATGATGAAGAAAGTCTCAGAGCACCGGGCTGTTTGGAACACTGAACAGTTTGCTAATCCTCTGATTTAACCATATTTACATGACCACAAAATCACTTACTGTAGCTTTAAATGCACAAGACATCTACAGCCTGCCTGCACCAATTTCAATCACATGTGTAAACTCTACCCTACCTAGATGTAACTTTTCTTTTTCATAAGAAAATAAAAAAATACTTCTTGATAAGCACATGTACAAACCTTGTTGTTTAAACAACGTTGTTACGGATGCGGTGAATTTTCAGTTCTTTCAATGATGCTCAGATCTGCTCACATTTCTTGATTTGGTTAACCAGTTTGTGAAATTAGTCCTGGAATGAGAGTGGTGTGAATCCCCTTTCAGAGAAGAATGACAAAAACACAGTCCAGGTTTTGTTTTAGTGTTCAGGGGTTTCCCAAGAAAAGCTTTGTGTTTTAACACCTCCTATATATCTCTGCCTCTCATACTGTTTCTGTTTCATGCTGAATGTGATAGCTCAAGCAGAATGTGTGTGTGTGTGTGTGTGTGTGTGTGTGTGTGTGTGTGTGTGAGTGTGTATGTGTATGTGTTGCTCTGCTTAGTGTTGACTATAACAGTGCTCTGGATTAGTGTATTGTGTGTGAAACAGATGAGGTGCGTTTTACCCTGATGTCATGCATGCAGTTATGAATGTGCTGGGTTTATCTTTGTAGTGACTGCACATTTAGAGGTCAACCTATTTACCCCCAACACACACACACACACACACACACACACACACACACACACACACACACACTAAAAGGGGTATTCGCACCCTTCAAGAATAACCTCCCAGTCCGTGGTGAGGCCGGCTGCAGCTGGATCCAAGCTTACACCTACATTATGTGCATGCATGGACACACATCAGAGGCTATTACACACACGCACACACACACACATATAGAGGCTGCAGAGCACACGTGACTACTTGGCAGTCACCCACATACCCTCTGCTCACATTGTGCACTCCATCACTGACGCTTGAACTCACACACACAGTCACACACGCACAATAATCGATGCCAGGTGTCGCCTTTATCTGGGCTCTCAAAGTGTAGATTTATGAGTAGTAATACCGATGTGATCAAAATCCTGTCTATAGCTGCACGTGGCAGCAGAACGGGATTGTAATGCATGAATGAATGTGATCCACACACTTGTAATCAGACACACACACACAGCTTCAAAAAGACTTTGAGAAGCTGGATGACTGTGGGAAATTAGTAAATATGTCCACAGAAGAGATATGAAACTCACACAGACAAAAAGCATGCATTCAGTCAGAGTGTGTTTTGCTGTTGGGTATTTAAAAAATGGGTTAGTCATGCATTATATATACAACAAGACTTCTCTTTCTCTCCTTTTTATTCAGCTGTTTGTCTGTCTCTCTGCTTTCTTTGAATTTTCCCTCATCTTCCCTGCTCCTTCTGGAAACAGCCTTAACAATCACGTCCCCTCAGCAGAGCGTGCTGTGAGGATTGTGTGTTTACATTACATCATTTACAGCCCAGGACTCTGTGATTCTTTGTACCTGACATCACACACATGAATCCATTTTTCTTGTGTGCAACAGTGAGATTTGGTTTGTTTTTGTGTCGTATGAACTCTGCTCCTGACTTCTCAGCTGTGACAGCGACTGTTCCATTGAATTCACTAAGACCGTTGACATCTCTTCAATCATTATTTTGCACCCTCTTCCTAAAATACACTCTTTCTTTAAGTTTTTTATCTTGATGATGACAACCTGATCATAGCTGGTTAGAAACCTAAATTTACAACCATCTCTTTTCTTTAAAGAGGGGGTACTGTGCCCACTTCTAGTCCTTATATTGTCCCTCTGGTACCCTTCAGTGGCTTGAAATCATTTACAGCTCAGAGTAATCTCCATTTTTGTCCCACTGCTGTTTTAGGAAAACCTAATTACAGCCTCTGTCTGAAAAGCTTTTTTAGCGACTGTCTTTAAGGCTACCTGCTCTACAAACCCCCTTCCCTCTGATTGGCCAGCCCTACGGAGGCCTGTCAGGAACAGAGCTATAAGTACCTTGGTGTAAAGGCCCTGTACAACCAACATGTCTTGAACAAGTGAGGAAATCCTGATGCAATGACCTCATCACTTCAGTCTCATGATGATCTTGTGCTATTTTTAGAACAGACCTTTTTCAGCAGTTTACAGACAGATTCAAGGATTTCTACAACATATGAATAAGCAGAGGTTTGAAATCTGCACACATTTAGTCTAACCGTCCAATATTACTTCACAAAATATCCCCTCAAGATGAAACTGTAAGGCAATGACATTTTTCTTAATCAGTATACTGTACTTAAGTTGAAAAACATGATTCTGCTTTATGAGATTTAACCCAACCATAGATTTAAAGCGGCTTTAAAACTGTTTTTTTCCTGTTATTTGCTGTAGAAGGATTTTAGCTGAGATGCATTTCAACCTTTGGTTTAGTGTGCTTTGACAACATCTGATTCTGTTGTAATAAAAGAAAATTCCACAGTTGTACAACCAGTCTAATTTAAAAGATAAAAGATGCATAAGATAAGATGTGAGAGTCTAAGTCCAGATGATCCCATATAAGGAGGCTGGGTTTCAGGAGGACACACACATTTATAGTGATGTCTCTGGAAGTCAAAGAAGCCTGGGACTTACTGCTTTAGGACATGTTGTGCATGGTGTCCTGAATTGTTTCAATCTGAAGAGCCTGAGCACCTCGTAGGCACGTCAGCTTCCAGATGATTTAACACCTTAAAGCACACTGGCTGTCACAGCGACAGTGGGTTTGCTGTGTTTGTTCATAAACACAATGCAACATGAAGACCCTCTGATCCAGCTGGATGCTCTCGGCCACAGTACACAGGAATATACAGACTCTATACAGCCACATGGTGCATGGAGGTCATGATTGTAAACCAGATATTTGAAAGAGAGCAGGATCATGCTTCACAGACACAGCCTCTGTTTGTAGGAACATCCCTGGTTGAGTATTAGTGATGCAGAGCGATCAATGATGAACCTGAAAGAAACTCCTCTTGTCATGTTGAATTTCATTTGCATGTGAGAGCAGGATTGTGTAAGATAGGATCAATGAACACATTTCCCAAGTGTTAATCATGTGGTGGCTCCAACAAAAGCTCCTCCTGCCTGTCTTCTACCTTCAGCTCAGTCACTCAACAACAATGAAATCCCCACAAAAGAGCGATTCAGAGGTTTTTTTTTACCTTCAGCATAGCTTTGAAAACCTGTTTATCATTTGCCTTGATATCATAAAAATGCTGGCCCTGATCTGACGTTGTCCCTGTTCCATGTTTCTCTTCAGAGTGTCCCAGAGTGTGAAGAGGACAGAAGAAAAAATGAAGAGGACGACAGAGGAAGAGGAGAAGAGGAGAAGGGGGAAGACGAGAGGAGCAGCGATGAGGGTTTCATGGGGATGACTCCTCTGCTGCAGGCTCATCACGCCATGGAGAGGATGGAGGAGTTCGTACACAAGGTAACACACAGGTCCACTACAGCAGCTGTTTGTCAGTTTATTCTGAAGTAGTCGCATCCTTATATCCCCTTTTTATAAACAATATTTCCCCCTAATCCTCACACACACCTTAATTCCCACCACCCACTAAATCTGTTAATCTTCCCTGGAGCTGTTTGTTTTACAGGTGTTGGTTTTATAACCACTCTGTAAAAGCATAGTAAAACAAACTTATAAAACTGTAAAAACACTATAAAAACACCTCTGTTTACTTAGCAAATCTTGTACACTGTGCTTTACTAGTTTATTTTATTTTTGCTCCACTCTTCTCAGGTGATGTTTTATGAATCTCAGCAGAAGCTAAACCTGAAAATGTTACGATGCAGTGTAGTCACTTGATAGTAAAACATGTTTTAATGTGAGCTTTGAGGGTGGAGGTTGGCACATCATTACATCAGGCAAGTGCAGCCAAAGTTCAGAGATGGAGAACACATTGGATCTTATGCCTGAATCTCATTTCATAAATAAGGTGCCAGAAAAGAAAGAAAAAGGAAGAGTTAACTAACTTTTAAATTTAAGACATTAAGATCAAAAGTGGCAGGTGGCACTTGTGTCAGAGAATCTGTTATTGGCCGCACTGCGTCCTACTTAGAGATGAGTATCAAGATCTGGTTCCTGTTAAGAAATGATAAGAAATGATTCAATCCATCAACATCAGTAGCCTTTTTGCTTAATGATCCCCTAATCAATAGTTTACATTACGTTGGAGATGACATACTTTTCATCAACTATTCTGCCTTAGGTAGTTTAGCTTAGCAGATAGACAACAGTTTCTTGAAAAATCTCTGAATCAGGATTTTCTTTTTGAAGTTTTAATAAGAAGCTGTAAGTCTGAACACAAAAAGAAATGCACGTTACTGTTCCACAGGAGATTCATATTCAATACAGTCAACATGTTATACGTCTCCTAATGCACCAAAAAGAATTTAGTAAACATAATGCTAGCTTGATGCTTAATGAATGTAAAAAAATACATTGATATACTGGTGGTGAGTACACGCTGATTTTAAACTTTGCTTTTAAAACAGAATTTCAACTTTCATCCCACAAGCAAATCACAATCACTCTTTGTACACAATACTGAAACCTCTGAATGTCAAAAATGTTATCCAAACAGGACGATAAAAAAAAAAAGTTATGTTCAGGCTCATGACTGACTCCAGAATGACTACGGCAAGCTCAAGGTTTCAAACAACCCAAAGCTTTGTGAGGTGGCCAACTGCAGTCAACAACACATAACAAAACAATACATCAACGTCATGTGACATGAGCTTTTTACCTAATTTTCTTTATTTACGCCCAGAGATCCAAGATCCAGTGAACATGTGCAAAGATGTTTACTTCTCTTTGTTTATTTACGTCTAGACATATCCAAATTCAGTGACCAATTTCATATTTATTCACTTGTAAACTTGATAAAATGTCGACACGGAAATCCTGTGAAGTTCACTTTTTGTACACATAAAGGAATATATACTGTAATCAATAAGGGCATTAGTGTCAATAAAATCTTCAGTACCCATCCCTGGTTCTACTTATTAGTGAGACCTTTACTTTGAGTTTTATGGGGCAATAGGAGACAGTTTTTTTATTTACTCACATCAGCCTTGAATATTTTTATAAAACCTAGATGAGATAATAC
Source organism: Thalassoma bifasciatum (assembly GCA_008086565.1). NCBI lineage: Eukaryota > Metazoa > Chordata > Actinopteri > Labriformes > Labridae > Thalassoma > Thalassoma bifasciatum. The sequence goes on along the minus strand of RPOG01003707.1, from coordinate 40,176 downwards.
TGTATTTAATTTGACAAAGAGTTTGTTTCCCTTCTGTCTTTTCTAAACCAATCAGGTGTGGGAGGGCAGGTGGCGAGTCATACCTCACGACGTTCTGCCTGATTGGCTGAAAGACAACGACTTCCTGCTTCATGGCCACAGGCCGCCCATGCCTTCCTTCCGAGCCTGCTTCAAGAGCATCTTCAGAATTCACACAGAGACGGGAAACATCTGGACACATCTGCTAGGTAACACACACACTGTCACCCTCATCACTACAACCATCGGCTGTTTCCTGAGTCACAACAGAGCAGACACAACAATATGAGGCCTCTGAGGTCAGAACCAACAAAGGGTGTTAGTTGTTGTGTGTTTATGTAATCAGTTTCTTAGTTAACCCTAATCTTCATGATAACAAAACCTTATTTGAACTTTCACCACACTAAGCCTAAAAATCTCCGTCCTGACCTGAATATGCACCGTGTGAGAAAACAAAGCCCTCAGATCTGACAGATTTCACATCTTTGTTATTTTTCTCTATTTGGGTTGAAGGTTTGAACCAGAATGAACTGGATTTGTTTATAAATCTGTTTTTCTGGAACTGTTTGTTCTTTCAACACTTGGTTGAAGTCTCCTGTTTTTGTTTTTGTTCTGTAACTTCAGAAGAACCTGCTGTGTGTTTCTGCTGCCATCTTGTGGTCAAATTGCAAACAACATGAAAAAATTCAGCACCCAAGTGCCTTTGAGAATTGCATCAGTCTTGCGTATTAATTCTAATTATCACGCTTGGTTTGATGGAGTGAAAGAAGAGTAATGTTGGAGCTGATATTGCACTTGTGAACTTCTGTTACATAACTTGTTATATTTTTTTAATGAGCCTAAGAAGATGCTTGTAGTGATTAGCTCAGCAGGGTGCAGCATGTCTGTGATCAGTCATGATTAACACTCAGTCCTCACCTCTCCTCCTCTGTTCTCTCTCTCTGTACAGGCTGTTTGTTTTTCCTCTGTCTGGGCCTCATGTACATGTTCAGACCCAACATGTCGTTCGTGGCTCCGGTCCAGGAGAAGGTGGTGATCGGGATGTTTTTCCTGGGAGCCATCCTCTGCCTCTCCTTCTCTTGGCTCTTCCACACGGTCTACTGTCACTCTGAGGGCGTGTCCAGAGTCTTTTCCAAGTATGACGCACTCAGAATGCTCTCTCTGTGATTCTTTGGAGGCTCTTAAAGCTGATACTAACACTGTGTGTGTGTGTGTGTTTAGGTTGGACTACAGTGGGATTGCCTTCCTGATCATGGGCTCCTTTGTCCCCTGGTTGTACTACTCCTTCTACTGCTCCCCTCAGCCCTGCTTCATCTACCTGTTCGTGGTGTGTGTTTTAGGATTGGCTGCTATCACTGTTTCACAGTGTGACTTCTTTGCCACGCCGCAGTACAGAGGAGTGAGAGCAGGTAGAGTGCCCCACACACACACACACCACACCACACATCCGCACACACCACACACTCACACTCACACTCATTTTAATTAGCATTTGTAAAGAAATGAATCAGCTAATGAAGTTTGATTTAAACAAGGTCACCCAGTGATAATCCCACTAGTCATTTCAACACCTTCTGATTCTTTCAATACTATTTTTTTAGCTTTTTCCACCAATTCTTTGGTTTTTCAACCTTCAGCATCTCAGTTTAGATTCAGTCTCACTGCTGATTTTGGTTTTCTTTGCTGCAGTTGTTTGTAAATGTTAGGTCTGACAGACTGAAGAGTTTTGAAACAAGTTTTGAAAGGGAAAAAATCAGTTGATCAGTCGATCTTTATCTATATCATGCCAAATCATAACAAGATGCTGTACAAAAACATGAAGAGGTCTAGATCGAATTAACAGAGACCCAACATTAAGAAAAGATAAAAGTCTGATCTCATCTTAACCCACCATGAGTGCAGAGCTTTGTAAAAGAAGAGGAGCCTGATAACTAAAAGCTCCACATCACAAACTACTTTTAGTATGTTCAATTCAGTAAAAGAGAAGAAATACACGGCTTCTGTGTGGACAAATCACCTGTTCTGTGTTTTTATGTTTTTATGCAAGTCTAGATTCAGAAAATTCAGTTTTTTTCTGAACTGTATGAAGTGGTCTTCTTTGGCCTATATGTGGCCCCCAGACAAGACTGGTCTGTGGGAATGACCATGAGACTCCCATTAAACACTGAGCATTTAGAAGGCTGGAAACTGGAGAGTCATCACTACTTAAAGAGGACATTTAAGACAGTTTCACAGCATCTCTCTCTCTCTCTCTCTGCAGGAGTATTTGTGGGTCTGGGCCTCAGTGGCGTGGTCCCCACTCTGCACTTTGTCATCAGCGAGGGTCTGATCAAAGCCACCACTATTGGTCAGATGGGCTGGTTACTCCTCATGGCAACACTCTACATCACAGGAGCCTGTTTATACGCCGCTCGCATCCCTGAGAGGTTCTTCCCCGGCAAGTGTGACATCTGGGTAAGTGACTCAACACAGGTGAACTGACCAATGACTGGAGGATAGTTCCCCAGACAGAACACAGACCTGCACTGACATAAATAAAACTCACTTTGTAAGCATAAACACTCACACGTAGGTCTGTAATCTGAGGTTATGTAAAGCAAGAAGTAAGCATCAAAGGAAGTTTAAGTATTTGATCCGTGTTTGTCCGTCATATTTTTCCTTGATGAGGCATTTTTTTTATTTTCAAATATTTGAGCACAAATTGATGCTTACATGGAGCTCTCTTACTGACAGTGTTGTAAGGCAACCCACTCACTGAACCCTCCATATGTGTCAAATATAATGTAAATTAATGAGCCTGTGTTATATGAATACCTTTGTAATGAATGCACAATAGCCAGGTATGTTTAGTCGAATTTAAAAGAAGTTAATATAAAACACAACTTGATACTACTTGATATGAAATATAGACATGTCAGTGGGTCCCTGCTCTCTCTCTCCATTAGTTCAGGGGTCTTTAGTCTGAAAAGTATTGAAGACCCCTGCTAAGAGGCTACAGTCACTGCTGTCATTTCAATCTTGACCCTTTGTTTGTTCACCCACATTCTGCTCTTCAGATTTCCAAACCCTCTCAAACTAGCCTGGACAAATTTGTCACCAATTCCCCCGAAATGATGATAAAAACATACATTCAGCTCCATTCATTCAGAAGAATCATTTTTAGAGTCCTGACCAAGCTAACCAGCCAGTGAATGTTTGCTGACAGTCACTCGTCATCAGGGTCACACTTAACACTAAAACACCACTGACATCTGTGACTGGAAGCTAATGAATATGAACCTCAACCTCATTTAACCAGAATTGACAGTAAATAAGTCGTATTAACAGCTGAAACTCTAGATCCAGTTTTTACTTTGTGGAGCTGAAGAAAAAGTTGATTTCAGGGTGAGGTTATGAACAAATACAACAGAGGACTTGTGTTCAAAGGAGCAATCATTCCCTGAACAGGTGATGCTGTTGAATGTGATGCACTTTTATTACTTCACTCTCCCCCTCTGTTCAACCTTCTCCCTCTCTCTCTCCCTCCCTCTCTCTGTCTCCAGTTCCACTCACACCAGCTGTTCCACATCCTGGTGGTTGCAGGAGCTTTCGTTCATTTCCACGGAGTCTCCAACCTGCAGGAGTTTCGCTACACAGTGGGAGCCGGCTGCGCAGAGGACGGCGCCCTCTAACAACGCCCCTCAACACACTCTCTGACATGCTGACTCACACCCAGTCACACACACCTTACTGGGGAGGCACTGGTTCTGATAATATGCACAGAAGTAGACACACACAGCAAATAAAACGCTCCCGAGACTGAAGAGCCTGCAGCTCGTCTGGTGTGAGTTTTTGTGTGTAATACACCAGCCGGCCTCCCAGGGGGCGCTGTTGAAACTGACTGATGAGGGGTTTTTGTTCTCTTTTGTCCCTCTCTGTCTGTTCAAACCCACCTCCCCCGTTGCTTCACTTCTGAGTGGTTTTATAAACCGTTTTCTGAGACTTTGCTCTTTTCCAGAAGGTGTCCCTGTTTGTTTGAAGTGGACACGAGGCGATCAAACCTCCACACGAAAACCCCCAACTCTCTTCTGTTTTCTGATGTTTAAGAGTTTGATGGTTTGATACAAAAAAGGAAGCATAATTGTGGCTTTAAGAAAAAAACGTTTTGAGTTGTTTTTGCTGTTTATTCCAGGTTCAGAGCTTTCAATTCTTAAAAAAGAAATGGACTTTGGACTTATTCCATGAGTGTGAAGGTAGCAGGGGAAGGCATCAGTAACAGGGGCAGTAAAGGGAGGTAATAGTCACTTTTAAAAGTAAAAAAAAAAACTTTTTCCATGTAAATAAGATTTCTAAATTTTGGGTTATAGATTTGTATGAAATATCTATAAAAAGAACAAAAAAATGAAATGATGGCGAGCAGAAAAAAATCTGTTGGAGGATGAATCGGTTGAAGAGGATGGAGAGGTGTTTTCTCCACACTTGCTCCAGCTGGAGGTGCAGTGAGGAGACTTAAAGGTTGAGGTTTGTGCTTCAAACATCTTCATGTAGTCTGTTTTTATTTTTATGCAAAGATGAGTGGAGGAGGTGAGGGGGAAAAGGCACAACATCTGAATCTTATCAAACACACAGCAAGGACCAGACCTGCTGGAATTAGTCCTTTAAGAACCTTTTCTGACCTCGACAAACGATGGAGGAGACGTTTCTTTACTCAGTTATCTTTAACTAACCTTTGAACATTTGTACTCCAAACCAAAAGTTAAAACCATGTTCTTATTAAACATCTGTAGCCATTTTTTATTTTGAAAGCCGTTTCTTATGTTAAAGAAAAGCTTTTCTGTCATTTCTGTCATCATTACATATTACTTTGAAGAATATATATAACATTTTAATCACATTAAGAAGAACTTCTATTTTATGATCAGGCCCCAGAGTTATATTATATGTATCTTGTTGCTGCAGTTTCTACAGTGAAGATACATTTGATGCTGTCTTCCCCCCCGCTGTATCCCATAATATGATTCACCTCCTCAGAAACAACAATACTCTGTTCATGTGTTTCACTTTGATTGGATTGCATTTTATCTTTTCTGTTTCTTTTGGTTTTCTGTTATTTGATTATTATTATAATTATTATCCAAGCTTTAATTTCTCTATATTTTCTTTCCTATTACCTCTGCTTTCTCTCAGATCATCGAAACAGCAAAACAGTCCCCTCTAAAGATCTTATGGGGTTTAAAATCAACACTTTTTGGATATTCAAACTGAAGTGTTTCAAAACCAAAATCCCTCACCTGCAGAGTGGAAACATGTTTGCAGCCGTGTTTGAAATCTGCAGGTTTCCTCTCATAAGCTTTAGTTGTTTTGCTATTGGAGTGATTGACATCTCTTCTTTGCATCTTCTAGTTTAAATTTTCTTTTCTTCATTTTCTGTTTTAATTTGATCTAATTTATTTCTCTTGGGGAGCGCATACCGTCTGTTGAAGCACACGTTCCGTTCTGATGGGATTGTTTGATTGCAATAGACCTTTATATCTGCTGTATTGTTCTAATAAAAAAGGTTTTTGAATCTGAAACAGTGTCTTACTCATGATTTATACAAGTGCACCACTTAAACCTGACTAAAGTAAAAAAAAAACTAAATACTTAGGGTCACAGTCCCTGAATATGACTAAAAACAGTCCCTTAGTAGTTTTAGCTCAGTTTGATAAACATAAAAGTCTGTACGTCACTTTTTCTTCTTCAGTAATGTTATTATCTGTGGACTGAACATCCCTGATGAGAACCTTCTTTTTCTTACACATATCAAAAAGGCTGGATTGCAGTAGGTCCCAACCTTTTCCACCTCAGGGCCCACTCTTGAGTCCAAAACTTTTGACTCACATTAAGCACCGCAGTAACTGGACTGACCAAAAAGATCCCAGCACCAAGTACCCAGTACTGTACTTTCTTGTTTTGTTGTTGGATGATAACCTGTCAATTCATCATCAGTCTCTCTATCTTTCCCTTTAATTCTCCCTGTTAGTTGCATTTGCTTGTTACATGATTCATACCTGGAGGAAAAGACAAGTATGAATAATTAAAAGACTATTCCAACATTTTTAATATCCTTTGAATTGTAACTGAGTTTTAATACTTTGATAACACACACAAATCATACTATTCTGGAAATGATTTGACGGCTTTGATGACTTGCAATACCTCCACTGCTCACCAGGGGGCTGTGGGCCACAGGTTAAAAATCATTGCTCTACTGGACTGAGATCTGATGACTGTGGAAGCCTTTGGAGTACAGCAGAAGTCACTAACTATAATTATCAGAGGGCTAGAATTTTTCCACACAGTCACCTTGGGGGCGGGACCCTCAAATAGAAATTAAATAAAAATCAAATTTTGGCATAACATTATAATTTGATGTTTATTGTTCATATTTTTTCCATTTCATTACAAAACTGAAGGCATTTTTGGCCGTTATGAGTCAGGCTCCTACCACCTATACCTCAGTCATCAACATTTGGAATCCAGTTGCCAGGGCCAGGTTGGATGGTTCAGCGGGCCACATTCTGCCCCCGGGCCACCAGTTGATGATCATTGGAGAACAGTGAATTCAGCGTGATGTTGAAGAAAGTAGTTTGAGACATGAAACGATCTCCTGCTGGAAGTCTCCATTAGAAGATGGTACAATGTTCTCTTAAAGGAATGGACATTTTTTATTCTTTTATTTAATTTATTGCACTTATAAAAAGTAACAACAACAAAAAAACTGAGCAAAGCAACAAACAGTTGCCACAAAGATGTGCAGGAGAGGTCAAAGAAACCCCTCAGGGCTTGTCAAGTGGTCCTCTTTAAGTCCTGAGCAAAAGTACAATATATTAACACATACATATACACATACATTCATTCGTACACATTTATATACAAATGTATCTATACAAACACATACACATTCAGTGTATGCTGTTCAAACAGATACATTACATGTTCAGCAACAATACACACGTAGGCTGTGGACCTTAAACCAGGCTCAGTTAGTACTAAGGGGTCCAAAGGGGATCAAGAAAATCTCCCCCCCACACACACACACACACCATTACACTAGCAGCAGCAGCAGCAGCAGCAGTAGTTTAACTGTTGATCCAGGTCAGGATGGATCCATGTTTTCATGTTGTTAACTCTAAACCCTGAGCCAACTATCTAAATATGGAGCAGAAATCCAGACTCATCAGACCAGACAGTGTTTTTCAGTCTCTATGCTCCAGTTTTGGTGAGTCTGTGTAAACTGGAGCCTTAGTTTCCTTTTTTTTTTCAGCTAACAGGAGGGTGACCCTGTCTGCTTCAACCAGTCCGTCCATTCTCCTCTGACCTTTGACATCAAGGTGACATTCAGTCCCAGAGAACTGCTGCTCAATGGAGAGTTCCTCATTAGGATCATTCTCTGTAAACCCTAGAGATGGTTGAGGGTTAAAATCCCAGTAGATCAACAGTTTGTCAAACACTCGGACCAACAACTATGACACGTTCAAAGTCTCTTAAACCATCTTTCTTCTCCCTCCTGATGCTCAGTTTTTACTTCAGCAGCTCATCTTCACCACGTCTATGTGACTAAATGTATTTAGTTTCTGTCACCTGATTGGCTGATTAGATATTTGTCTTAAGGAGAGTTGGGCTTAATAAAGTAGTGGACATATACACACTCCAGCCTCATAATCCTGTGCTGATGTGTTTTGGTCTGAAAGGACTTGAAACAGCCAGCTGACCTTTACTGGGGGAGCAGTCTGAAGGGAGGGGGGGCAGGAAGCTGGAGCGGAGACAAAGGGAGGATTTTGGAGGGAATACTTGGAAAAATCTTGATGAAGCGCGTGAGTGTAGCTCACACACACCCTCCTCAGTGTTTGGGCTCGTACTGCTCAACTCTAAAGGTCAAGTGTAAAGCTGCAGATCAGCTACAAGCAACATTGGCTGAACGTTTGATTTCAGGCTTAACTTATTTCCCTGTCTCTAAACAGTGGCTGGTTCCTTCTCACATGGTGTGAAAGAAAGATTCAGAGCTTACGTCCAAGTCTGAATGGGAGTAACTGAAAGCAATTTCCCCTCAGGGATCAATAAAGTATTCTGATTCTGATTCTGATAGTGCCAAAATATTAAAGGCTGAGATAAAAGTCCCCTACTTTTACAAACAGTACCCACACTTATCACTTTTTACTAGCAATACATCAAACTAGATGTTGAGGTAAAGAGTGGTTCATTAATGGGATCTTGCGAGGTTGTTGTATATGGGCGTTTCAAACACAAGACTTTGTAACTGGGATAGTTTGTTATAAGCTGCCCACAGCCCACAGCCCCCCCTTAGTGAAGCCAAAACTCTTAGAGCTCACTCTGGAGGCTGGATGCAGAACAGGCCTAAGTCAAGAACAAATTACACATCAAAGTAAAGAATGAGGAGGGGGGTCTGACGTGTAAATTTATAGTTGTCTTTTTTTATCAGTGGCCCTAATCCTCTCCCGTAGCTGTACATGTGCCTTTGTGAAAATGTTATTATCACTTTCTTGAATTTAATGAGTTCTTTGATGTGAGAAAAAGGAGAAGATAAAATGTCTGATGAAACAGTTAAGTCTAAAATTGATGGATGGTTCCAGCTGGACAGAGCTTTAATGTGCTCAGAGTCATAGGTCTAAGTTTAGATTTTAATGCTGCTCTAATCTTTAAAATGTTCTTCAGGAAAAGCTTTAATCATGGAAGCAGAGACTGAAACTGTTGAAGGAATAAATACAGGGGAGTTCATTGAGCAAAGGTCTAAGTGCCACCAGAAATGACATATGTTTCCTCTGTAGTTGAGGTGAGTGTGGCTCATACTAAGTGAACACGTGCAGTCAGCGCTAACACACACAGATGTGATGACATACTTTCCTTACTCTCTGTTTTTCTGTCCTGTTTCAAACTTTCCAACTCCACCCTCAGACCCACCCTGACTCTGCACCAACAGTCCACTCATCTCCCTGATCATGTCCAGAGCTCAAGGTGTGGTGTCTGATTCATTCCACTCAGGAAACTAGTTCAGACCACTCATACTTTTTAGTAAATATGTCAGACTTTTCCACATACGAGAGAACAGAATCAAGGAAACATAACCCATTTAATGTGTTCGACCATAAAACCAGCCACATACACTCCTGATCAGAATCCTATGACCAGCTGAAAAATTGCACTTATTTATATTCTGTTCTGTTGGATCGTAAAAAGGTTCAATGTAGAGTTTCAAAATGCAAAAAGAAGAAATGGGAAATCAAAGTCTGAAAAATGGACTCTGTAAAGAGGAGCTCCACTTTCCTTGTTGATCCTTTCAGAAAATTTATTTCAGCATGTTTGATGAAAGTGTTTCCAGGAGGCTGATGGGCAGTCATTGGCACACAGAGCAGGGCCCTCAGTCATGAAGGACGCTCCCTGAAACATCTCCACTTAGCCAGTTTGACGCCCCTAAACAACCGTCAGCTCCATCGTTCTATCGAAGGAAAATCAGATCATGATGATGCTTCCTTAAATTTTTGTCCCACTCCTATTTCTTTCTTTTTTTCCCCGACATTTTTAACTCTTCTTAGAACCTTTTTAAGATACAACAGAGCAAAATGTGATATAGTTTTTAAACTGTTCTGAAGATTTTCATCAGGAGTGTATTTAAACTCACTTTAAATTCTGAGGCTGATTAATAAAAATGGTAAACAAAGCTGCCTTTGAAAGAGCATAAAAGTAGATATTAAAGATCATACTTGTGCATGATACATCCAACAGCCCTTAGCAATACTTCCCTAACTCTTACCATTGGCTCAAATATTCTAAAGGGCTTTTGTCTCCATTTGGACAAAGTGTTCAGTGAGTTTGTGCGTCCTTGAAAGGCTGTTCAGTCAAACCACACACTGGTGTCAGCTCTGAGTTCCTTTCAGGTCACCTCCCTGCAGCATTTCCCACCAGCTTCTCTTTTTCCTTCTGAGCTTGTTTTCTGATTAACAAGGTGTCCATAAAGTCTCTGTGCAATTCAAAAAACTGATAACAAATACAATTGATAAGATTGATTTAACTGAGCAAAAAGGGTGATTATCTTTTAGCTGGAAACAAGTTCAAGTTTCAGCTGATGTAATGAGTAACTTCTCATTTCTCGTCAACAACCATGGAGAAAGACACATCCTGTGGTGGTGGAAAAGATTTGAGTCCGTTTAAAAAGGGTCAAATCGTTGGTGTCAAGCAAAGAAAACATCTGAAGCAGAAACTACTAAAACTGTGACTCTGTAGGTCATGTGGTCTGATGAGTCCAGATTTACCCTGTTCCAGAGTGATGGGTGCATCAGGGTAAGAAGAGAGGCAGGTGAAGGGATGCACCCATCTTGCTTAGTGCCTACTGTACAAGCCTGTGGGGGCAGTGCTATGATCTGTGGTTGCTGCAGTTGCTCTGGTTTAGGTTCAGCAACATTATGTTCCCAAAGAATGAGGTCAGCTGACTACCTGAATATACTGAATAAGCAGGTTACTCCATCAATGGATTTTTTCATCATTTTCATTCAGGGATTCATGGGGCTCAAAGAGTGAAAGAGTGGTTCAGGGAGCATGAGACGTCTTTTTCACACATGGATTGGCCTCCACAGAGTCCAGACCTTAACCCCATTGAGAATCTTTGGGATGTTCTGGAGAAGACTTTGTGCTGTGGTCAGACTCTACCATCATCAATACAAGATCTTGGTGAAAAATTAATGACACACTGGATGGAAATGAATCTTGTGACATTCCAGACACTTATCAATACACTTTTAGTAACATAATTTGTTAAATGCTATTAGTTACCCTTTTTTGTGGTTGTTACTATTTTTGCCAAGGCAGTGTATCATCCTACAATACAGTTGGTACACAGTGGAGTTCTGACTGAGACGTTTCACCAAAGTACAATGTACAGAAACTGTTTATTTTGTACAAGACAAGCATAAATCATCACCAACCTCAACATCTGCTTCTCATTTCAACAGTGTGCAACATAGCGCAGAAACAATACTATCTATGAATGGCACAAAACAAATGAAGTGACAGTTGTACCAACTGCAGGTGAAACATATTCTAATGGGTTTAATTTACACAGTAATAACTACCCTGATTCAGTTTTTCTACATTTATTAGACTGTTTACCATCATAGGTACACAGATGTACCTAAAAAGAGCTGAAGAGGGCACATGAGGATCTGCTGGTACAAAGGAGAGTCTGTAAGGAGCTGGAGCAGCAGCCTGTGGGGGAATTTAAAGCATCACGAGTTATTTGAAGATACTTTTATGTAAGGACAGACTCCTTAAATGATCGAGAGTTACTTTAAAAGCTCCCATCTTGTGAGACATAACACAAAACTACTTTATCAACAGATTATGAAAGAATATTTGCTGAGCTTCTTATAACTCAGGAACAAAAAGGAAAAATGTTTGTGTGTAAACACAGACGTACAATTTCCAAAGAGAAGTTACACTTCAAGATTTCTGTACCAAAATGAAAGTGATGAAGTTAAATAGAAGAAGTCTTCATTTACCAGTTCCCTCTTTTCCAGCTTATATACAAGCACGAAGACATTAGAAACAATACTGAGCATCTTGACTTAAAATGAAAAGCAAACAAATGTACAATTTTTTTTTCCAGTGTAGGATTCACAGTCATCTTAAACTTCAGTTAACGTTGGCTTTTCTGTATCAAGCTATTTTGAAAGTCTGAGCCTTTTACGATCATTAACTACATAATTAGCAGATGATTACTTACTTCTCAGTCATTCAATAATACAACCAAATCAAATAACACATATCAAAACATACATTTTGCACAGTTTGACTGTCCACACTGATTCTCTCAGTGTCTTTCTTCCTTAAGCTTCTCTTCTTTCAGGAAAGATGTTGAGCCCCAGCTCCACCAGCGCCCCCAGCAGCATGGTCCACAGAGGTATACACACAAACGTCAGCTTCACGTCCACCAGCTTCTCTAACTTGGCACACAGCGTCAGACAGAAGCCCAGTTTGAGCAGCATGGCCGTCAGGTACCAGGCACGCAGGCGCAGGTCTGGGGAGCCGTTGCGGGGGTCATAGCCGGGTTTACACCGGCCCGCCATCTTTATGGCGAGCATGAGGATGAGGATGCCGTCGAAAACCCAGACCGGGAGGAAGATGAGGAACCAGTTCCACTGCACCTGGAGAGATGGGAGACAGCAGGCTAGTTACACGGGGTACCTGCAGGTTTCAGTCAGTCAAATTTAAGACTTTTGAAGACCTTTTTAATGCCACTTTGAATGAACTTTAAGACAAAAAACACATAAATATGGTTGATGGTTTGGGGGACCTGCTGCATTACTATCAAATCACAGCGTGTGTCACTTAAAGAGACTCATTCAAGTTGACTTTTTGACTGTTTATTGAACATAAAGTTGCTCATTGGTTAATATCTGTATGTAAAAGTGCAAACAGTGACCCAAAGTCCCAGAGTGCCTTGCTAGGATGCAGATATTTCACCATCATTTTACCAGGTCAGCTGATGATGGCCAGTTCGTGTTGCCACATCCAAAATCAAGTGCCTTAAAGAGGAAAGTAATCGTGCCATCAATCACTGGAATGAATACGTTAATTAAATGGCAGATCATCTTTGAAGTTCCACCTGAGAAGTCACTTCTTGAACACTTTGACATCTAAACAAATACTGTATGTTTGAGTGTGGATTCTATTTTGTTGTGCTGTAAAGTAGGGAGTCAAGGTTGTGTCATGCGATGGGTGATTTTGTGAGTGAAATCAATCTAATAATTTTTCTGATGATGTTGATGTTTTCAAGATTTTTATGATGTTTAAAGCTTTTATATCTGCATTGTAAATGATGTGAATTGTGATTCTCTTGTGTATCATGTATTGTTATGTTCTGTGTTTTGTTTAGTCTTCTGTGTGGACCCCAGGAAGATTAGCTTGTCACCTTAGTGTCAGCTAATGGGGATTCTTTTAAACAATAAACAACAATAAATTATAGCAGCAGCTTGTAAGACAGTTTCACTCTAAATCTCCTTCTTACGGAGCCCACTAAGGGTCACGGCGAGTTTATTTTGTAGGAAGACTACTGCGTTCACTCGCAATACCTGTTTTGTTTTTGTTTCCGTCGGCAAATTGCAAAATTTGGCAAATTGCAAAATTTGCAGACGGTCTTTGAACATCCCAGCACCAGCTGCCTCCTTGCTGCAGCCAATGCAGGTTTCCCAGCGTGAAGCAATGACTCGTTTTGAGGAAATTACAATTGCAGCTCGCAGTCAACATTGCTGTGACTGCAGAGATGTGTTGGTTTTGTTTCTGAAATGCTCCAGTGATGAATTATTGATCATTATATATTATCATATTAATTTTCCATCTTTCTAAAACATGAATCAGAAGAATTTGTAAACAAAAATAGTAAAAGGAACGAAAAAAGTATTGCGAGGGAACGCGAAAGTCTTCCTAAAAAAACATTAACCCTCCTTGACCCTTAGGGGGCTCCGTCCCTTCTTGAAAAGTCCTGCAGAAATAAATAAATAAATAAAAACAGTCAAACATGAACAAATCCTGCCTTGACATATTTTAGACCTTTGAGTGATTTATGTAAGACCAGAATAAAACATTTTAATCAATTAAAGACTTTTTAAGGCCTTAGTTTTAAATACAGGATTTTGAGACTTTTTGAGACTTTTTAAGGATGTGTATGAACCCTGTTACAGAAGTCATGACTGAGACTTTGAATAAGAAGTGAATGTTTTTGTCAGATTAAGTGTTTCTGATGGGACTGTCATCATGCAGGAGCTGATAGTAAGAGATCAAATCTTTACCTTCCCATCCAGTTTGAGGACCAACATGATGAGGAAGACCAGGGTGAAAACCCAGGTCAATAAAACCCTCTGAGCTAAAGACATGTCAGTGAGATCAGACTGAGCACAGAGAGGAACAGAGAGGAGGAAACTGTCCAGACCAGACACCTGCAGAGATGACACACAGACATGGAGCAGATTTACATGAGTACCAACACAGATTAACTCTTTATAGCAATATAACGCGTCTTGACTTCAACTATAGCGCTATTAAAATTGAATAAAAAGGATTTTAGTTTATACTGTTTGTTTTTAGCCTTTTAGAAGCTAGCTACAGCAGCAGCATTTAGCTCACCGGTTGTTGATTTATTTAGGCCAAAGTCCAGCTCACCTCAGTGTATCACGAGGACCCTTGTAGGTGTATTCCTCTCTTTGCATGGCACAATCCAAATAATACCATATTTTTCGCGCATATTACATATTTGTCACAAAACGTGCCCCAAATAAAGCTGCACAAACGGAGGGATTCCTGCTCCGTTATCTCTTAAGTCCCCGCCTGTACTCAAAGCTGATTGGTCCAAGTCCTGGCTGCGTCACATTTGTTGAACGGCCATTAGCGAACCGTAAAGTTTGTAATGTGGCGCAGGCATAACGATCGTGACAGAATTGCTTGGTGAATCATCTATCAGTCATCCTGTTTCTTCAGATTTACTCTGCACTGTTCTGACTGCTTATAAAGTACAAGGTGAAACATTTCCTTTAAATTTGTATCTCAGTTTTTGTGAAGATGTTTCCAACATATTCAGTATACCTGTTCTTAGAGTAGAAAAAAAAATCTGGGTTTTTTTCCCCACACAAAAGTTATTTTCATAGGTGCATAAATTGATGCAATATCACAGACAGGTATAAATACAGAACACATTTGCTGTGGCATTGTTTAGATAAGCAACCCCAGATCATAGCACTGCCCCCACAGGCTTGTACAGTAGGCATTAGGCATGATGGGTGCATCACTTCACTGCCTCTCTTCTTACCCTGATGCGCCCATCACTCTGGAACAGGGTAAATCTGGACTCATCAGACCACATGACCTTCTTCCATTCTTCCAGAGTCCAATCTTTGTGCTCCTTAACAAACTGAAGCCATTTTTCTAGTTAGCCCAATCCTTGTCCTTTGAGTTCTCTTTGCATTGTACGTGTGGAAATGCTCTTACTTTCACTATTATACATACACCTGAGTTCTACTGTTTTTTTCTTTGATTTAATTCAGCCAAACATTTAAATGATTGTCGATCATGATCATTCAGGATGTTGTCCTTGAAGATAATGGTTCCCCACTATCCTTCCAGTTTTTAATAATATGTTGGACAGTTCTTAAGACTATTTTAGTCGTTTCTGCATCAATCTCCTTGATGTTTTCTCTACTTGATTTGACTCTTCCTAAACAGACTAACATCTTTTCCACATGTGTCTTTCTCCATAGTTGTTTAAGAAATGAGACATTACTCATTTCATAAGCTGGCATTTAATGTTTCCAGCTGAAAGATAATCACACATGCAGTAATTATCCAATAGGAGGCTTCTACCTATTCACTCAGTAAAAACCAGGAGGTAACTGGCCAGGCAGATTATAAGCTTAATTCTTTACATACATGATACATGAGTTCAAAGACCTCTATCTCATCAAAATGATGAATAGTTTCTTTAAAAACCTGTTTAAAAACATATTCTACCACATTGAGGATTGTCATATCACTACAGTCAGCTGAAGTTGTAATATGGTCCTGTTCAAATGTCTGCTCTCATGAAATCAGCCACTTTCATATTTTCAGGAAAGTTATCGCTTGATTCTCAAGAAGTTGCAGTAAGAATAACATCAAAATAGTTGCTTAAAAAAGGTGTTTTCTGCATGAAATATATACATATTAACTAAAAAAAAATGATAAAATAGATAAAACAGTTTGCAAATTTGCCCAGTTTGTCAAATGTGATACAAGAAATATATCATGAATGAAATGATAAAGCAATATTTTTGATGAAATTTGTTAAAAGGGTTAAGAAAAATCTCAGTTCCAAAAAAAAAAGGGAATTTTCTGACTTTTTTTAGGGGTTTTTTTTTCTGTTGGGCTTTAGCAAAAGCTTTTCTTGGAGGTTTAATGTCCACTAGATGTCAGCAGAGGTTTCTGTATAACACATTCCTGCGTGTAGTATTTTCATTGCCATGAGTCACAATAAAAAGCAAGATTTAATGTATATATTTTTTCAGAATTTGAATTTTGTATAATGTTTATTTTTTCGTCGGATTAATAAATGAGGCCGTTTAATCTTGTCTTAACTGACAGATTCGTTGCGCCGTTACTCAGTTTGAAATACGATTGCGCTTCTACGCTGTGGTTTACGGTCCGGGGCTGAAGTTGTATTTTTGCAGTGAGACGCTGAAAGGGAAAAGCTTCAAACATCCATGAGCAGACAGTCAGCATCTCTTCCTGACAGTAGAGGAGGCTAACCAGCACCGTGCTGTGTGTGAACCGTCTGGACAGCAGTGTTTGGACCCGCGTTGGAGAGCCGGAGCCCCCGCTGCTGTGGAGGAGGTGAGAATGAGAGGATGCACGGTGTGTGTGTGTGTGTGTGTGTGTGTGTGTGTGTGTGTGTGTGTGTACGGAGCAGCAGCAGCAGCAGTCAGGGCTCAGGGCTTCAGGCTTTCACCCTCAGCTGTGTGAGCTCTTTGTGGGCTCTTTGTGCCTGCCGGTGGCTGAGCTAAGTGTGTAGCATAAAATGAGCTAGCAGCAGAGAGAGAGAGAGAGGAGGAGAAGGAGGAAGAGTGAAGGTCTGAAAACACTGAGGCTACATGCTCATGCTAGGTCATTAGCTTCTCTTCATGTGTGTACAGCTCAGCACAGGTCATGTTCTCTTTAAGACACAATACACACTTTACTTCATATGCTGTGTTTCTGCAGACTTACATGATCAGAATAACTGTACTCACTGTGACTGTCCTGCTGTCTTCTTTCTACTGCATTCATAACAAAGCCATCCTTCCTTTAAGAACAAACTAAGGCTCTAAATATCTTATCTTTCTCATGAGTGTCTCCACTGTTGGACATTAAAGGAGGGCTAACCAGCCCCAGGCTTTAAAGGACAGACATGAAACATCTGTTTTGATATGACTGGGTAAAATCACCCTGTTTATCATTTGGTTCCTATCATCCAAGAGTTGAATTAAACAGTAAAGAGATTCCTTTGGTCTCCTCTAATATGAAAACTCAAACCATAAACTAGTGATGTTCAATACTGCTGATTTCTTTACTGAGTAAAATTCATGCTAGAATAGTAGATACAGATGAGTGTACCAATTAGACTGGTGTAAATAACAACGGACATATAGATAAAATGTTAATGTTTCCATTTTTACAGAATTATTCTAAGTTCACCATGGCTTTTTTATTGCAATTTCTCTTAATAATCTTCAACAAACTTGTCCATGTAATTCATTGTACAATGATCAATTTTATAGAAACCCCACCTGAATAAATGTAGGAGCTGAAGTAACTCCATACATGACTGTTTACACTCTGTCACTGTGTTTTCAGACTGACTGATCAGCTGTTGTGATTACACATTATGAATTTACCCAGGCAGAAGAAAAAGTAGTTCCCACCAACCATGTGTCATTCAAACCAGAGCTCAATAATTTATTTTCTTTCCATTTTCCTGTTAATTTTTGATATTACTTCAAATAAAAAAGTATCAACAGTATCAATCTTTTGATCTGAGAGTCCATACTAGGGCATATAGATCTGGTATTGGTAGTGTCGATATTCCAGTATCAAGCCGAACCTCACTATAACAGCAGTAGAAAAAGAGAGACGCCTTTGCTATGATGGAGTTCTAGCTTTTAACAGACAAGCCAAGCTGATGATTCTGCAGAATCAAAGCCTGTATTAATTCTATCATTAAATAACTCTCATATCAGCCAGTTATTTAAGTGTTTTTTTTACTTAATGTGAATGATTTTGACTGAAAGAAGGAAATCAGAGTCACATTGAACTCATGAGACTCATGTAGGGCTATGAATAAATATTGATTTTGCATCATATCATTCTGCAGCTATCAACGCTTGGCAGCAAATATTGATTTTTTTTTTTAAATGTGAAAAATAAATCCCCTCTTTTATGACTCGGAGTAAGAAAAAGCCTCAGCATGCCCGTCCTCTTAGATCATGCTGGGCTCAAAATAACTCTTATCTTCTTTGAAGGACTTCCGCACTGTTGTGTAGTGAGGTGGGCCGTCCAGCCTCAAGTTATAAAGAAGAGAAATGAACATGCATCTGAAGTCAACGGGCCTATGGTTTGGTTTGAAATGGTAAAATCATCCTGTTTGATACTTTATTTCTAATAAACTTTGAAATGCAAGTCTGTCTTGATGCTATCTTTAAACAATACATTTGTTTATGTAGTGCTATGACAAAATATTGATTCAGCGTCTATGAATCTGCTGACTTGTGTTGAACCTCATCATATGCTTGGCACTGAATATTGATGTACAAATTTTAAAAAAAACCCAGATCTTTTGCATTTGTCCTTTATAGAAGTGTTGACTTGACATTGATGTGTCACTTTGATTTTTAAAGAAGTGTTTGTATCCTTCAGTTAATCAGGTATTGTGTTGTCAAATTACAGCTGAATAAGTAAGACGTAGAGCTTTGTGTGATTTTATTGTTCTTGTAAATGAAACAGATATTGTATCATAAGTGACCCCACCATTTCCACCCAAAAAACCCTTGGTTGGGGTCAGTCATAGCACCAAGACTAGAGTAGATCAGCATCAGCTGTATGAAGCCGTACGATACCACAAACAAGAACTGCTTTCAGTCTGCAGCTTCAACATGATTCACTCATTTCTTGGAAACCACATCATGTCATTTGAGGGGAATATTTTCAGTAGT
This sequence comes from Thalassoma bifasciatum, assembly GCA_008086565.1. NCBI lineage: Eukaryota > Metazoa > Chordata > Actinopteri > Labriformes > Labridae > Thalassoma > Thalassoma bifasciatum. The sequence goes on along the minus strand of RPOG01003707.1, from coordinate 21,415 downwards.
GTATCCGGTTATAAAAGACACAGCCTCATCTCCTGCTGCACCTGTCAGGCACGACTGTGTTTGGACTGAAGCCAAGTGTGAGTGTTTTAGTATCACCTGCAGGCACTCAGGTAAACAAGGTGACACCTGGATGTCTGTGTCAAGAGTGGCTTTACGAAATCTGAAACATTTAAGCTGCTGTTATGGAAAGGAGAATACTGCAGCTTGTATTTTTTATTTGTATCAGCCTTTATGTGCCCTTGAGCAAAGCACTCTTATGTAAATCAGTCATAAGTTTTGATTGCAAAAGCAAACAAACAGGTTTGTTGTTTATTACTTGTTGACAGACGTGACAGGGATGAAATCACTGAAGCATTCTGTCACACCCAGCTGACTTCTTACACTCCTGGGAATCCCTTTACACTCTTCCTGATGTGTGTGTTCACGCTGCAGCACCTCGACAGAACTTCACAGCTTCAGCAGCTTCGACAGGTTGATTGACTTATTATTAGGGACTTGTAGTGAAGCTGTGCAGCAAGTCAGTGAGTTCAGTGCATGTGTGTGTGTGCGGTTTGTTTATACTTTTATTTTTATATCCATGCATTTGTACTAAGTGAACTGTTGTGGTAGCTGGATGAGGTGTCTAAGTGTTTGTGTGTGTTTCCATCATCCACCGACCCAGACTGCCGTTTATTGTCAGAGCAGCGTGTTCCTTTGTATTTCTTTGTATTGTTCACACGCTCAGCCCTTTCTTCTCTGCTCCCTCGTTCTCTTTTCCTCTCTCCGTCTGACTCCCTCAGACGATGCTCTGTCTATTGTGCAGGCTGAACTTGCCTGCAGAGCCTGTTACATCACCAGCTGCAATGTAGTTACATCACACACTAGACTGTCCTATCATCCTTTATTACAGCTGCAGAGTGGCCTGTGCGCCGGTGATATAATTCAGAGAAATTAAGCTGTTGCGGTGATGAGAGTGCGTGGAGAGGGCTGCAGAGAAAAGGTCAAGTGGCTTTGCAGAGGAGTGTGCTGTTTTCATCCCAGCTGTGCTGCAGTGACAGGCCCTGTTGATGATAAGGTGGAGGATGTTAGGGTGAGCTACTGCTGCTCAGATTAATTTGATGAAATCATTTGTCATAAAGAAGAGGGAGAGTCTTAACCTGCAGTTTGAAACCTGAAATGATCAATCTTTCAAACGTGGAGGTGTATGAACGTGCCTGAAAACAACACCAGTATCTGTATATGATCCTACACACATGATCTCCCTCCACATGGTTTACTAGACTTTATTAGCATAAAGACAACCTTAATGTAGTTATAAAGAGCATGCAGTGTTCTTGCCACGACAAATCAAATATTTGATGTATGAAAGAGTGTGTTCAATTTTTCAGACTTACACACAGAATCGATGTAAATAGAAGTAAATATATCTTTTTTTCTAAATGCTTGTTTGTAATAATAGTAATATACTGTATTTTGGTGTGACAGCTTAATACTGAGATCGGCAATGCATTCTGGGAATTATAGCCCTTGCTTGTGGTCCTAACAGTCAAATACGACTACATACAGTTATTCACTTTTCACAGCTGAGGATCACTGTCAGGAGTCTCCTGCTGAGCCTCCTCCCTCCTCACTTATGGTTGTAATAATTGTTATGTCGCAGCTAACAAAGGCATTCTGGGTAAAGCTTGTGAGCTGAAGCTCTGCTAAACAGATGGGATGGGCTAAGGTGTGCTGAGAGGTCATACCCAGAATGCCTTTGTGAATTGTAGTAAAATAATGTACATTAAGACAGCTGCACTGTAGATAAACAGCAGAAAACTGATAAGATTGCAGCAGTAAGAACCTGTAGTTTTGCATTTATACAGACATATACTGTATGTACAGTTACAATAACTGACTATTTAAGTTTTACAGTAAGAAACTGTAAAATTACAGTCAATTACAGTCAACAGTTTCACCAGTAAATTACTGTAATTTTACACTAAAAAGTTTTACAATGTGTGCTATTTAAGTCTACTATGTCATGTCGCACTGAGCTCCATCTGGATTGTGCATAGGCTGCTTAAATGAAGCTAAAGCTTTGTACATTCAGCAGAAACTAACAACTATTACAGCTGACATCTTTAAATGAGTTAATTATCAGGATATGAAAATGTGAGAGTTTAAATAAAACATCAGAAGACACAAGACCAGATTTAAGATATCAGATAAAGCAGAAAAGACAAATGTGCATAGAAATAGTTCATAATGCAGGATGAGAAACACTTGAATCTGAAAATGTTGTCTGAGGTCAGAATAGTTTGAATGTGAAAAACAGTTCTGCTTAAATGGAGAACATTTTCCTTGGTCAGAGGCAGAGTACAGTGATGTTTACACAGCATGTAACACTGCAGAAAACTGACTTATACTTTCACTGTTAGTCATTAAGTTAGTGAGAGCTGCTGGGCCCTGGAAAGTTTTAACCACTTATGATCAAGAACTAGACAATGGTGATAATGAATGGAAATGTTGTTTTTTTCAGTTATGAGAAAATAAGTGTGACTGAAGCCACTGCAGCACTGAGCTCACACTCAGTAAGTTTCTGCCCTGAGGTCTGACTTACAGGTGACATGCAGTGTGACACTGAGCTGTGTGTCACCTGTCAGTGTAACCTGTCAGGATCATTCATGGTGACAAGAGTTTGAGGACATTCACATGCTGGAGAAAAAAAGAAGATAATGAAAGAGTTGCTGTTGGTCTCCTGATTTTCCACAAGGGCTTCATTGTTTGAGAAAATTGACAAAAAGGACACAGCTGTCTGTTACTCATTATTGACTGTGGGAGTTCAGTGTGTGTTTCGAAGCAAACTGTGTGTGTTTGTAATCAGTAAGCCACACCATTCAAAGTAGACACACACAAAACAAAAAACAGCTTCTTGATATTGGTAAAATATGGAGTTATTACTGAGGGTCCAAAATGAAGTCTCTTTTTTCCAGTTTGGTTAGTTTCTCCTTTCATATGCACACACACACATCACACACACACACACACACACACACACACACATAGAAAGAGAGAGAGAGTGAACCACTGTTGCTTTGAATCTCAAATCATCCCAGGCCACACAGTCTTGACTGACTCTCTCTCTCTCTCTCTCTCTCTCTCTCTCTCTCTCTCTCTCTCTCTCTCCCTCCTTCTCTCTGTTTTTGCTTTCCAAATGTCCAGCAGCTCCTGTCCTAATTTGGTTGTGAGGATCAAGCACCAGTCAGCTGCCTAGCCACACTAGAGGTGAGTCCTGTGTGTGGCAGTGTTGATGTGTGTGTGTGTGTGTGTGGCAGTGTTGAAGTGTGTGTGTGTGTGTGTTGCAGTGTGTGTTTACTAGCGTCCAGCCCTGTTGTTTTGTGTGAGTGCTGCATGCTTTAACAGCCCCTGTGTCTGACTGAAACAGTGGTTCATGAGCTTTGTTTATGTCTGATACAACAACAAGTGGTAAAAAAAAGTCAACATCAAAAGTTGCTGAGGATGCTTTATTTCTCATTAGAGGATCCAAATAATGGATAGAACATATGATGACAAAAACAATCTCAAGCAGAACTTAACCTTCAGTCAAAGCTCTGTGTTTTTCACTACATTTAACTTAAAAACCAGACATTTACTGAGCTCCTGTATGATGTTGATTTTATACATTATAAGTCTTATTCTGGGTCATATTGTATTGTTAATTCTGTTGTTTTAGTGCCTGATAAAGGAAACCTTATCCATGAAGACGTGGAAACCTTAAATTTCTATCCCCATATTCATTTATTCACGTTTCTGTTTGATTGTTTTTCATATCCAGGATAAACAAGCTGGTTTGATTGAGTCTTGAAACTGATTTATCCCCTGGTCAGTTTAGGTGACTGATTTGCAGTTTTGCAGTCATGTAAACTAAACATGTTGTTTTTAGCTGCAGGAAACCAGCAGCAGACATGAGAGAGTTTTTTAAAATCACTTGAGAAACAGAAAACCCACACTGAGGTGGGTGTTAACAGAAGTGTAAGTACGACATGTCAACTAGAAATAGGGATATTATTATTATTGTTATTATTAGCACAACACGAGCTGCAATATTTAAAACAAGCGAACAAATGCTCTTGAGCAAGACAAAAAACCCCAACTTTTTTTCAACACTCTTGACACCTTGACAGTCTTGATTACCCTGAGAATCAAAACTCTCTAAGAATACTCTAGTCTGTTATTAAGTAAGATAAAATCTATTTACTTTACAGGTCTAGACCTGTTAATGTGTTGTGAAGTGTATTGAGATAATATTTTTAATGATTTGGCACTATGTAAACAAAGATTGACTGATTGACTGATTGATAGTCTCAGTTAATTGCCTTTTCTCACCTAGTTGTCTTCTATTCTAAAAAGGAAAATTTTGCATAATTTTCTATTGTCTTAAAGTCCTATTTATGCAAACTTCTCAAAAACTTTATCAGGACTAATATTGAGAGAAGGAACCTTAATACAGTTTGTTTTAATGTAAATGACTTTTAAACTTGTATCGTTGTCTACAGTTATACTTGAATGCATTTGAATTTAAATGAACATTCAACCAAACTAGCTGCACATGTTTGGGTTCAGGTGTGTGCTTTGTTCCTTAGTATAAGGTGATCGTGCCACCTGTATTCAACATAAATCGACCCATTATGAGCTGTGTTGAGGAATTTTCTGGAAGCTTGACCACTTGAAGAAGAGAACCCAGGAGACTCAGATGACTTAAGTTAAAAAAGTTTATAAAGCTCAATCGAGGAGAAGTGACAGACAGCACACTTGGATGCGCAGTGTAGTGCAGAGTCAATTCTGCCAGACCTCTCTGTGTATTCAGAATTTATCATTTCTGATGTTTGTTATCTCTATTTAGGAGACCAATGAGTTCAGCTTAGGATGTCCCTCTCATCCTGATACAAGAGAAACAGGCCTCACTTTGGAAGAATACAGGAATGTGTGTATCTAAGGCCAAATACAGGGCTGTGACTATGTTTGAGACATACAGAGGGAATTAAGGTAATAATTGTGTAGAATAATAAGGAATTAGGAAAATTCCATGACAAGCTGAATTGTGGAAAATTTGTTTGGACTGATCCTGCGACAGGTCCATATGATGTTGAAATAATGGAGGTATCTAAACACAGTGTTTTCAGGTCTGATCACCTAAGTGAAGTCAGTCTAACCAGTATTTTGTGCATCACAGTTTTTCACCAAATTTTCAACTTGACAAAGCCAGAGTGTTAGCAAATCAGCTTCATTGTGTCAGCTGGTTCAATGTAACTGTATTAGGCTGGTTCAAGCAATAATTTTAGGGTCAGCTAAGTTGCTTTCAACTCAATCAATGCATTTAGATGATCTAGTTTCTCAAAGTGTGGCCCGTGACCCCATGCTGGCCCGTGGAAACATTTTCAACAATTCCAACATTTGAAGGTTTTCTCCCTGTGCTCACTTGTACAAATTTCTTTATTGCAAATGGCCAGGGACAAATTTGTTTACAGGAGAGCAAGTTTTCTATTGCGTCTGTGTATCTGTAGTCTTTTCTTCCACCAGAACTGAGCCTCTTAAATAAGTGATGAACAAACTCACCGTAGAGTGTGTTGCTGTATAATCAGACCCTGTATAGGTCAAGTGTAGCGTCACTTTGTGTCACCTGAGATTGTTAGGATTCACCCGACATGACGGAAAAACATGATCTGCATCACCCAGCACCCAGCTGACACACACACACACATAAATATGCATACAGTATATACACTCTCTCAGAATCCCCCCTGACACCTCCGACCCCTCATCCTGGATTGAGTGGTGTCTCATTTCCTGAAGGCATGCACGCTTACTTAAACACACACATGTGCCCCCCTTGGCCCTGCTCAAAGGAGTAACCTGCACCCATCATAAAATATAGAGCACCCGGGGAGAGAGAGAGCAGCTTGAGTTTCACATCACGAGTTACCCAAGTGATGAAGGAGCTCTCCTCATGTGCTCATGTTTGCAACAGAAACTCAAGACTCACACAAACCTTTACTCCCAGGCTTTTCTTCTGAAACTGTCCTTAGTCTCTTTTAATTTGATCTGACAAATATGAATTTATGATACTGTAATCAGTTTTGATGCAAATCAGACAGAGATTATCACTGGAGGATGTGTCAACAGTGTTGGTTCATGTTACCTTTTCCACCTACACATGACTAAATGCAAATTTTGCCCTTATCTTACCAAAGTGATCTTTAAGTGTGATGCATCAATGAGCAAAACTCATCACTTTCCCTCACATTCATGTACCCATGTATCAGATCTGGTTGAAGTCACATGACCCCTCTCTACATCCAGAAGCAAACACATATGACAGTATATCCATCCTGTGAAAGCCTCCATGCTGCTGCAGCCACCGAAGGGATGAGGGAGCAGCTTCTGTTACACATCACAAGGTTCAGGAATTACACACCACACTGACTGACGTTAATGAGTTTCTCGTCTGCTTTGCTGAATTGGAGACAGAAACAGTGTTACCCCTTTTAAGGTAGAATTAGGGCAGAGGAGGTGAGGTGTGGAAAACTCTCATCAGACATCCTGAAGTCAGAGGGGCCAGCACTGGAGACGAAGTCATGTGTGAGGCAGATGTTCAGTTTAATGTAACCGCAACCAAGAAACAGATTCTAATTCAGGCTTCTTATCAAATCTATGGAGTTCATCTTTAAATACACTTCAACAGCAGCTTCAGCCATAAATCCAGAGAGGTTCAGTCTCACTGATTGTTTCCCAAGATGTGCTTCCGCTTGTAAATCTGATTTCACCCCACAGCTCGTAACTTTTAACCAAGCACAGAGAGGACAAAGTCTTAAACACCACCTAAGCTATTTCTGGTTATGTCACACGTTACTAATCAACAGGGTTTGTGTTCTTGTCTGCGAGGAGTCAAATTAAAAAGGAAGAGGCTGGTGGGCTGTTGCATAACTAAAAAAATGAAATGTTACGACAGCTAAGAAAAATACTCCTACTCATCACACACACACACACACAACGTGCATATACACACCTACTTTTCATTAGATACAATCACAAACACACCATGCTCACCACACCCACGCTCTCAGTCTGTGTGTGTGTATATATATGTGTGTTTACCTTGTTGGTGGTGCTCTCTAAAAACATGGACACACAAACAAAGACTCTTATTCACAGTGAAATGAGGAAATCTGACTGGATTCTTAAAGATTCTCTACTAAAAATCCCAGAATAGATCACGTTTTTATATGTGCAGTGTTTAAAGCTACCAAAAATCTACTTTTCTGTCTTTGAACCCATTTTGGGCCAATGCTAAAAATCTTGGCCTTTTTTTTCTGGATGCACTGCAAGAAAATAGACCAAGTTTTTACATAGTTGAGTGAGTTTCATTAATTTATCAAGGCTTTAAACCACATCTTAATTTAAATCTTAATCCCCTACAGGCTGATGTTTGGCGCAGATAAGGGAGAACTTACACTTGAAGAGTAGGATCAAATGTCTTTGTTTTGCAGCTTTTAAACACAGTTGCAAAGTATTTTGTACCGAAAATAAAAATGCAAACTTGCAGGAGAAGCATTGACTAAATATAAATATTAGGAGGAAGACCTGAGCTGTTAACCCTCCAAGACAGAATACTCTCAGCTTCTGCCACAGTTCAATGTAAGTAAAACCATCAAACCATCAATAGTAAAATGTTAAAGCAGAAAATACAAAAAATGAAAGTAATGAAATAAATAGATGAATTAAACAAATGTAGTTAAAGATTAGTATTTGATGTCAGAGTGAGAAGCCTGTAGCTTCTAGTTTGTGTCACACTGGCCACCCAAACTGTGCTGTTCTTGAACATGATTGGTCCCCCGCTGGCCAATACAGCTCATCTTACACCTCTCCAATATGTAGATGATGTAGATTTTTCCAGCTCACCCTGCGTGTAAAGCTCAGACAGTCACATGATTATTAGTGACTTTCTGTTCATGTTGATGACTGACAATGAGCTCTAATCAATTAACCCCACTTTACACATCCTGTTATATTATGATGCTTTTTTTCTGATAAATGCTTAATTTTCTCTAATCTAATCTAGTCATATTGTATCATATTGATACCTAGATACCTGGCATTAATATTGAGATATGAAATTTTGTCCATATCATTCAGCCCTAGACCAGACTGAAGCATGATTAAAGACACACACATGGCCCACCTATGTCATTATGAAGCGTCTTTCTACAAGACGTGGTCTCATCAGAGTCAGTACAATGGAGACCACAGAGAACATGGTGACAACTTTGGTCACTTTTTGGCTTATGTAAAGTCATTTTGGACCAACACAGCCCCCTGACACCCCTGCCATTGTTTGAAATGATTGTCAAGAGGAGCGGTCCCAGGGTTATACATCATGTCCTTGTCCCATACACATGCTTGTGCTCATTCATGAAGTGTAAGCACGCCAAGCAGGGGAAGTGAATTGGCCTGAGCACAGTTCACTTGTTGTCACGAGCTGAACTTTAGGGTTGAAGCATGCTTGAGTACAGTGCAGATAGCCAGTATGACCGCACCCCAGTGGGGATGCCAAGTTGGGTGTTGTCCATATAGAAGTAAAAGATAACTTTGTGGTTTTGAATAATCTGACCCCATGAAAATGAAAAACCATAACGGGCCAAGAAACGACCCATGTGGAACACCACACACATGTGAGAGGAGCAGGAGAAGAGGAAAATGCACCTTCTGTATAAAAACAGGAAAAATCTGCTGGATGGATATGATCTAAACCAGTTAAGAGGCGACTCTTAAGGGCTTATATTTTCTGGCTCACTCCACCAGTCTATTAGAGGCCTTTAGGAGAAGTAGTGAAACATCTTTTACAACACTATCAAATCCACTTACCCTTTTGGATTAGCTTTAGATTGAACTACTTCTAAGGGTTAGTGGTAGTTCTTCTAACTGTCGTCAACAAAATGATTTGAAAAGGTGTTTTATTTTCATACTTGGCTGTTTTGAGCATTAAAGCAGGTTAGTACAGTACCTACAGGATGGAAATATGAGAGGTTGAAGATGAGCTGCAGATGGGAACAACAGTCATGATCTGATCAATATGAAAAAAATGCTACACCAAGGGACAATGGTTTCATCTCTTCCATCATTTTTTTGTGTCCAAATTCCAACAAAGCCACATGAAGTTTCCACTCACAAACACACACACCAACACACTGATCTGGTGCACATAAACGTCCGTTCAGTAGCTGACATAGCGGACATATGTCTAATTACACACAACCATTTCCTGCTTATTCTCACACACACACACACACACACACACACACACACACACACACACACACACACAAATTGCCCTCATATAAACTATGGCCCACATAATACACTCAGTCCTACTTGACCGCCCTCTTTCTCTCTCTCTCTGTCTGTCTGTAAATGGGTCAGTTCGGTCAGACCACTGGTCACAGACTGTGTAAGCGGTCTGTGTGTGCATGAATGTGTATTTGTGTGCGAGTGTGAGTTACATACGTGGTTAAATTCTTTGAGGGCTTTGTAATGGAGCGCGTTTGTGAATGAAGCTTGTTGAGGAGAATTTAAATGGAGAGTCTTTTTTGTATGAAAGTAAAGTAGAAAATATGAATCAAAGAATGTGAGAGGAACACTGTTACTGTGAATCCTGTGACCAGAGATGACACACAATGCCTGTGTGTGTTTGTGTGTCTGCTGTCCAGGCTCCGCTCCTGAAACCACCCTGGGTGTATTTGTGGAACTCTGAATGTGTGATTCTGGAAAAAGTAAGTTGAATGATTCCCCTCTTCTTTCTTCTTGTTGTGTTTTCTAAATAACGCTGCCGTTTACAGCTAATCCAGAGTATGAAGCCTCATGAGGCAATCGTCTCTGTCTGTGTGTGTTTGTCTGATAATGTCAGTGTGAATCACTGCTGGCTTCACACTGGGGTGTCATAGAGGGATTTCAGGCTTTGAACAGGGAGGATCCGTCTGTTTTTCCCTGATCCTTCTGTCTCAGATGGAGAGGATTTAGACTCTGGTAGCAGTCAGAGAGTCAGAAACAGAATCTCTGCTCTCCACTAATGATGGGGTGTCGTCCCCGTAGGTTTTTCTCTCTGTTTTTAGACTCTTTCGTCATGCTCTCCATTGTTGTTCAGAGGTTGCTGTGACATTCATTTCTTCACAGCAGGAGTTGTTAGCACTTGTTGCTCTGCAGTAATTGGACACCACACTGTTTTAATTATTGACCAGATGGTTTCTATGGAATCCCTGAAGTTCTGCAGAGGTAAAAACTGTTATCTTGTGTGCACAAAGGATCTGTATGGTGCAAAAGATTATCTTGATATCATCTTTTGTGACAAGTTAGTTAATTACTCCATGCACACAAGATAAAACTTTGCTACTTTGTGATGATCATATTATGCAGAGATCAAAACTTGTGTGCATAAAGTGGAAATAACTGCAATTACTTAAAAGATGTGAAATACTCTAAATGAAGAGGATAAATAGTGAGTTCTGGCTTAATTTCAATTACTTCCAAGGAGCATGGCAAAGAATAGGAAGTCCAAAAAGTAGATGTGTCCTGATTCAACATTTCACTTCCAATACTAGTGATATTGCAGTCTTGAGTATTGGCTGATATTGATATTGGTTTGATATGATATTAGCACAAATGGTAAGACATTCAGCTCTATTTCTTATGTCTTCAAGGCTTGAATAACCTTTGAGTGAATGTTTAAAGTGTAAATGTATTAAACTTCCCCAGTTCTGTGCCATCACAGGAAACTTGTGTGTGACAAATTTTGCACTCAGCCGCAACATCTTTTTCTAACTTTAACAGAAACAACTGCCACCACTCACTGACATCACTAGAACTCCTTACTGCTTTGTTGGCACCTTAGCACATGCTGTTGTTGTGATCACGTTGGCTCTGAATGCTGGAGCGGAGTCTGAAATGGGCTGCTTATATCAGGGTGCTTGTATTTGAAATTTTAAATGCAGGCCGAAATGATCAGATTTTGATTTTTGTGCTGATAATGGACCAATATCTGATTTCAATATGGGATTGGGACAATTCGACTTAAAAGGCTAAGACTTGAGCCACACTTGTGGTAAAGAGAACAACCTCATTCTCCATTGAAGGCCATGAGTTGGACACGTTGGTCAAAGAAAAGAAGTTACAAGGGATGGGCATGTCATTCAAAAGCACCATTATGTAGCTGTAACTATTCACAGACTATTCAATAGTTCCCCACCTCCCCTGGCAGACTTGTGGAGATAAAGATAAAGATTCGTTTAATTACTGTGCAAAGTTTGTTATGAGTTGGCGCAACATAAATAAAAATTGATTGATTGAAAGTTAATGTGGCTGAGTTACGTATGAAACAGGAATGGATATGATCCAAGTCTGTAATTAAGTTTTACTCTTTCTGTTTACATGTACACAGTAATCTGACTAAGGTTATTAGTTGATGGTAAAGTCACAGCAGGAGGATCTAGTCTTGTCTGTGTGAACATACAGAAAAAAAGAATCAAACTTCTAGCTGAGAACGTCTCACTCTGCTTGGATGGTGCTGCTGGAGAAGCTGTGTGTATATTGGACTAGTGTCAGTTCACCTGAATAGCAAACAACATTCTAACAGTGATGGCTGAGATGGATGCAGCTGTAGCTCTTCATGTCTTCATGCATGCATGTGCAAAGAGTGTTTGTTGTGTTGGAGCACAGCGACCCCATTTATCATGGTTATCCACTTCCTCCTCTAGCTGAAATTAGCTTGTGCTGATCACCGAGGTGTATCGAGAAGTTAATACTCCTTGGAAGTATTTTGCTGTGTTCTATCTCAAAGGGAGCAGCTTGAAGTTTCCCTTCAACCATGGTCTTGTGGATATATCACAAAAACTTTTCAACGTGATATCATAGTCACATGAACTATTTTTATTTTTTTATTCAGCATTATTTGAATGATCAAAAGTCACAACTAATCTCAGGGCTGGGTGATTATATGATTGTGATTGGTGATTGTGATAAATTTCAGATCAATTACAATGATCAGCTGTGAGCATATTTAATCTATCAAACATGTCAGAAATGTGCGTCAACCTTTTCCTACTCCACTTCCATTTGTGAGTTGCCAGAGAAGCAAATAGAAAGAGAAAACATGGAGCTAAACATAGGACTGAGGGCAGTGCAATAACTGTCATGCTCTTTCTTTTTGATAATGATAATTTTTACATTTTAAGGAGTCTTCATAATTCTTGAGGGGTCAGTTTGTTTATTTTGGGTCTTACCTGGAAAGACTTAGCTTTATTTGCTTTGTATGGTAATAAAATGTTGAACTAATCTCTGGTTTAAAGATGCTTCAACATTGTCAGTTTAAAGATAATCTAAAAATTGTGATAGTAATCGACATCAGATGAAATGACTGGATATGTTGTGATCTTTTTTTGTTGCCACATTGCTCAGCCCTAGTGTCTTCCATCATTGGGCCTTGTTAGTCTTTTTAGAAACCATGCAGTGATGCCACTGACCACTCCCAAGTTTCAGACACTTTACAGTCACTTGTTCTGTATCAAAGTCTGATGTTGTCTGACCTGAACTCATCCTGTAGCTGCTTTCAGTGAAGATCAATCCCTGCAGATCAGGAGGGATTTTGGCCTTGGCATTCAGTAGTATTGAAGCTCAAACTCAAGCCCAAGGGTTATAATCTTTCACTGTGAGGGTTTTCACAAAAATCTGTATCCTTCTTCAGGATGTTTAAGTATCAGAGCGAACCAGACAATCAGAGCTGACTTTGACTTTGTCATCGTGACTTTTTCTGTCTGTAACTCTGAATCTGAGCAGCACATGTAGAACCCACACAGCTGAGGAGCTCTTGTTTACATTTTTCATGCTGAGGTGTTACCTGAGTCAGTCAGGGAAGCAGGAAGAGATTTTTCTGAGTAGCAGTCATGGCCACACACAGAATGGGCTCAGAAAAGAGAAAAGATGGACCGTGTTGTTCCCATAAGGTGCTAAGAAAATGGTATTAAAGTTGCATGTAGCAGCACTAGAGATGTCAACATCACATCACCAATCACTGAATTAATAATGTTCTGCATAGAAGTTTCTTATTACATTTCCTGAAAGAAAGAGCTCTGGGATTCAGAACAGGAATATCTGACCACATAAATCTGTAATGAAAGGTTTACTTTTTTCCTTAAAACTGTTTAGTTTCCAACAGTTTGAGACTTTCGTAGCACGAGCAGCTCTTCTTCAGTCAGTGTTGTATGAACCTAAGGTTTTAAAACCCTCCTGGAGACTGTCTCAGAGTAACTGAAGGTGTGTGAGTTCAGCACAAGTGTGTTCTCATGTTGGATTAAAAAATAAATAATTCTTCAGTGTCTACCTCTGTGTTTATGCTACGGAGGAACAGAACATACTCTTCCTTCCTCACCCTATACGCTGTTTGCTCTCCATACCTTCGTCCTCTCTTCATCTCAGCAGACTTATTTTCACTTCTCTCTGCCTGTATCACCTTTTAATCTTTCTCACCATTTAAGTTTTGATATGAAGGCTTGTGTTGACAGTGTAAGCACATTAATGGGTGTGAACACCAAACATCAGATTCTTTTGTGTAAAGGTAGTGTATGATGCACTTGCTGTAAAGGAAGTGTGCAGCGCTGAAATATGAGGAGGGGAGTGATGATTGTAATCATAACTGCATGCAAAAGTTTCTCTTCCTGTTGCTAAAAATGTCTGTGGCTTTCTCGAGCAAAAGAGCAGGCACACACACACATGCACCTTCAAACACCAAGCATCATGAAAGGAGTGTTTATGTAGAGAAAAGGAGAGTCTGATGCAGTATTGTGCATTTGCCTGCCAGTGTTTTGTCATATCTGTGTGTTTGTGTCTGTATAAGCTGTTCAGTTTACCCTTAGAATCACAATTTCCTCTCACACGCTGACACTTCTGTATCTGTTGGAAGTGTAGCCTTTACAAACACAAACACTAACACTTGTGGTTTTTGACAAGCTGCAGTTGTCAAAAGGACGCTTTGGTTTCATGCTCCTGCATTTCTTTTTCTTCACTCTCTGACTCCATTTGGCAGAAAATCTGACTCATCACATTTTTTTTAAAATGTCTCACAAGTAGCTACATTTCTGCAAAAGCCCCACGGTGCTGATAAAGCAACTTCACTGCAGAGAATGACACAGAACACGTGAAGATGCCAGCTCCCTGCAGACGGACAAGCTTTTACATGCAAAGCAGGGTGTCTCCGCTCTGCTACGTCAAGTCAAAGGTTCAAACGAGAGCTGAAAAGCTTCAGTGGGGAAGCAGCAAAAAGAAAAGTGATTGAAGAAAAGGGATTAAGAGAGTAGAAACCTCATGAATAATTTCTGCTATGTGTGTTTTTGTCAAAATAGAGCTAATTCAGTGATATTCAGATAAGCTGCTGTCCCCTCCTGAGTCATCCTTGCTCACAGCTACGTCACCTACCATGACTCTCCATCTCTTCACTGCCTCTCCCACACAGCAGGAAAACACTGCACTTATGTAATAAAGAGACAGAAAGAAGATTTATAGCTTGACACGTAAAGACAGGGAGAAAGAGAAATGAAAGAGAGTTCTTATCAAACACGTCTTCTTCTCCTCTGGAGACGGTTTTTTTTAATGTTTTTTCAACAGTAGTTCCGTTTCCACAGATATCATAAAACTCTACTCTGTGGTCTTTTTTTTTTTTTTAATGCTATAGCCCTGCTTCATGCTTCATCTCCATCACTAGAAGATCCAGTTTCAAAACTACTGTAATAGCACACTGACTGTAACAGCAGCACTGACACTGCAGCCTTAATGTACACACTGAGTATGGTCACAGGTAAACACAGACACCCTGCTGTGTTATCACCCCACTGGTGTATTAATAATCAACTCATAGTCATAGGTTTAACAGTCAATTCTTGTTGAGGTCTGTCTGACAGACTTCATCATGTGAGTTGATGTACTTGTATATGTTATTCCAAATGTAGGTGATAAATGGAATAACTGTAAATTGCTGTAAATACACATTTCCTGAAAAAGGCAGCCTAGCCATTGTGTAATTATGTTTAAAGTCGAGCAGAAAGATTGTTTATGTTAAAAGAGAGGAATTCTACTTACCTATATTTTAAACAGGGATATAACGTAACAATGCTGGATGTTCAGAATACAGTTGCAGATTTTCAAGCCTCTGCATATTCATGTGTTGTAGAAATCTCTAAATCTGTCTGTAAACTACAAAAAAGGATTAGGGCCACTCTTAAAAAGCAGTCATAAATGTACAAGATTTATATAATAGAGTACAAATACAATCTTGTAAATTTATGAGAAGGAAATCAAAATTTAATAAGAATGGTCATAGATTTACAGGAATAGTCATACATTTATGAGTATTAAGTCATAGATTTACGAGAATGGATAAGCACATTTATGACTTTATTGTGTAAAATTAATATTGTCTTATTTAGCCCAATCCTCTGTCGTTGTAAACTGATGAAAACAGTCTGCTATAAAAATAGAGGGAAAGAAATGATATTGCATTAGACAATGACTCCAAATGGATTCATGACGTGTTGAAAGAGGGGCCTTAAACACCAAGGTGTACTCTTTGCTTTGTACCCGACAGGCTTCAAGAAAGATGGCCAATCAGGTAGAAGGGAGTTTGTAATGTGGGAAGCCTCAGAAAGTCTGAGCTAAAGTTTTTCTTCAGCGCTAGTTTGAAAAAATACTACAGAGCACTACAGGGGCACCAGAGGGAAAGAGTGAGGTTTTGCGGGATTTGTGTGTCTGTGTGTGTGTCTGTGTGTGTGTGTGTGTGTCTTAACCAACATTATGACAGTCTTTCCTCTTTAAATGCCAATAAAAACACTGTTCTTATGGTTTATATATGTCAGTGCAGACAGTCTGAGGCCATGTCCAAACGTAGTTGCATGTTTTAAATCATTAAAGCCCGTCATCCACACAAAACCGCAGCTTTACGGCACTTCAAATGATCTTTTCTTAAAACTCTAGCCAAAGTGAAGGTCTTGGAAAACTGCGGTCTCATGGTTTCATGTGTACCCTGGTTACCCAAGCTTTTGGATTCATAGACAGTAGAATGGACAGCGTGGCTCTGCTTTTTACTGTTGTACTGTTTTAAAGCCAGAAGAACCCCATTTCAGGAGCCACTGTTGTGCAGTCAGAGTCTGCGCTGAAGAGAATCTGAGAGGGGAAAAAAAAGTAGAAAATTAATCTTTTTTTTTCTTTAAAGTCTTATCTTGTTTTGGCTCTCTCTCCTTAAGTTTCTTACTATTCTCGGAAAACACTGAAGAATGGCAGCGGTCAATCATCGTAAGACGTAACTTAGTTTGTAACCTAGTTTTTGACGTTTAATAACTAATGAAAAACTAACTTCTCTGAGATATGACCTCAGCACAATGCAGCCAAACAATATATTCATATCAAGACAGCCTAAAGATTTGAGAATTTTTTTTTTTTTTTTCCAACCACTGGGCCAACTGCACTCTAATAAGTGAGAAACATTTCTACGAGGTGTAATCATTTTTTGAAGCTTAACCATCTCCAATCTGGAATGCATAAAGGGACGGAGATTTTGACCTGTACTGCAGCCAGCCACCAGGGGGAGCAGTTTTTGTGGAGACCTCAGTTAGAGCCGACTCTCATGGCATCTGTTGATTTTAGTATATGTTTAGATCTCAAACTTTATTACTTGCAACAAAAGAAACCAACTATCATGATGTGATGATTTGCGGAGCGTTATTGTTGCGGGTTTGTCTGTTTGAACATTGATGCTAACACTTCTTGCTGCTTATTTCTTCAAGTGCATCTTGTTACTTGTGTTGAAGAGCAAACCTCTTACTCAAGCCAAACATCCAAACAGGAGAAAGAGACAGAATGATTCATTCTGATTGGCTGGCACAGGTTTCATGTCAGATAAACACTGCCACCTATGTGTCTGGCATGCTTGGTGCTAAACTTTTTGGCAGACCCTGGTAACTTGTGGATGATTTTCTTTTTTTTTATGAACAATCAGGTGTGGACAAAAGTATTTTTAAAAATGATTGAGGGGGAGTATTTAATTTTGAAAATACCTGGCCATCTGTTGACATGGCTCAGTGAAAGATTCAGTTCATCGCTGAGGTTTGTGTGTGTTGGTGTGTGTGTGTGTGTTTTATAAGCGAATCTGTTCTAGCCAGTCACTTACATGCCTAAACACTGAAAGCAATCCAACAAACTTTTCCAACTACTTCCCGTACTTGGTGTGTGTGTTAGTGTGTGTGTGTGTGTGTGTGTGTGTGTGTGTGTGTGTGTGTGTGTGTGTGTGTGAATGTGATTCATAGGGCACATCCAGCTCTGAACCAACACTATAACATTCTTACCTCTCTGATCAGCCAATAGAAACACTGCGTTCATACAGGTTGGTGTATGTCAGTGAAGACAGTCTGAGTGAAAGGAGCATGTTGTGTGTTGTTGTTTGCCTGAAACAAAGTTTACTCTTAATATTGAGAGCTGGGTGTCAGTGTTGGTGTGTGTGTGTGTGTGTGTGTTTGTGTGTGTGTTTGTGTCTCTCCCTCCCTCTCTGCTCCGTCAGTGGTCATGACACACCTTCCCGACAGGTATATAGACCTTAGTCGCCCTCTCTCTCGGCTCATTACTCACTCACTCACACTGTGCTCTCTTTCTCCTCCTCTCCTGCTGTTTGTTTTCAGTCTAAGATGCCCTAGGCGGGGAGCAGGGAAATGTAAATGGCTTCCAAAGTGAAAGATGCTGTGGTTTGGTACCAGAAAAAGGTAAGACTTTTTATTCTTTATTACATTCACTTGCTGCCTTGGTTTGTAAATGTCACCATGGATACACACTTTATGAAAATGTTTCAACTCCTTTTTGACTCTGTGAGGTTTCATAGAGAATTAGAAAAGAGAAAAACATGACCTGGCAGATATGTTTTGCCTTTTGAATTTTTAGCTGAGCGTTTCTTTAGAGTTTGGAAAGTTCCGAGTGAGCAGAGAGCTGTCGCACACTTGATGCAGTTCTTAGTTTTGATACAGTCTGTTACTTCTAATGACCATCACTCTGTGAACTGAGATAAGTTCTCAAGGCTTGTTTGTTTTACCTCTGTACTCCAATTCAGTGCTTCAAGTTCATACAGTACAGGGTCTAGATTAATTACTTTTGTGCAGAAAAACAGCAGAGTACAAGAGTTTAAAGGAGCCCATGGGGTGATCTCCCAGTTTTTATTGGATGAAAGTGTGCTCAGTTATTCTATCATAAGCATCGCTTTTATCACTGAGAAGTCTTAGCTGGTCATTAAACAGACTGATCGTTATGTTAATGTCTATGAACGATGTACAAAAACAAACAAGATCATCCTTGACGAGAGAGATAATTTCTGTTTACTTATTTGTAATGGCTCTCAGGCGGCAGGACGACATCATGATGAGATAGTTTAGTTCAAAACTCTATGTAGAGTCACAGGCAAGGTCAGCAAGGTCAGCTGAGAGGTATTGTTGGGTCTATAGGGGGAACCAAAAATACAAAAACAGAAGTTCAGATAAGCTTTAAAGATATCAAGTTGGGATGAGCTGGATTTTCCCATTTTTAAATACTGAGTTTAGTGGATATTGGAATAGCTCTGTGATTGTTGTCTCATCTTGAAAAATGTTTGTGAAGTGTTTTCACTCACTTTATGTTGCAATGCAGTTTGATTGCCAGACAGTGGTTTTACTGTATCTGTCGCTTTTTGCCATTAAAAGCATCAAACTTGACAATAATGCAGTAACATTCCTGATAACATGAAAGAAGAAGTGCCAGCGCAGCAACGTGGGCTTCAGAACTTGAATGTAGATTAATAAGTAAAGCGAACCCAAGTAGCTTAACTACAGCAACTTTGCACAGTCATTGCACTCTGTCCTTATGTCAGCCTGAGTGGCATGGAGTTGTATATTTGCTTGAAATACTCACCCCTGCTCTGAACTCTCACACTGAATGTGTTGAGTGGTTGACTATGCAATGCCACAAACTTCTGGAAAGTGTCTTCATTGTTGTAAAATTTGTGAAACAGTGAAATTTATTGATTACTCTGAGTATTTTCTGTAGAAAAATAAACAAACAAAGGGTTTCTTTTGTGTCCTGCACATGATCTCTTCTAACACCTGACCCTTCATAGTGGATACAGCTGTTAAACAAAGAAACCAGCTCACAACTTCTCACAGGAGCTTTGAGATTTTCACAAGTGAACCACAGGTGGACTAAGTGTGATACTTACTAAATGTAAGTTAGAGGTGCTGCTGAATGACTGACTTCAGGTTAGAGTGAGAAAAGGTCAGCTCAAACTTTAGTCTGATCATTTGAACAAAAGTTTTTAATTAGTATTTATAATATTCCCAGACAAAATGAAGCCCAGTATTATAGAGGTTTGAGCATCCAAGCACTGCTTCTAAAAATGTGTATCAGCCCTCAGTTGTAGTTTCTTGTCATCAAATCTTAGAATATTAACACCAAACTAGCATTAAGTTTCCATCCAGCACTAAAACCTCTGCAGACAGACAGATAGTGAAGATGTGGAGTTAGTCTTGGTGTGTTTGAGTGCACACACTGCTTTGATGCACACTCCTTTGGCAGTGTCCTCAGCTCGGTGTTGTGTATCTTCTTGTTCCATGGTTTCAGATATCAGATCCTCTGCTGGACTTCAGCTCCTCTCCCCCCACCTGCAGCTCTCATCTTACCCACCCGTCTGCCTCTCAGGCCTGTCTGTCCGTCTGTCGTTACCACACTGTCTGTCTCTGTGTTGTTATTACCCCCCTGCGACCTTTCTCCCCCATATCTGTCTTTTTTTAGTCTTTCATGTGTCTGCCTCCGTCTCTGTCTCTCTGATGTTCTGCTCACACCTGGCAGATGTATCGTCAGCGCGCGCTTTCACTGGAATCACATCACATGGAGATGACTCATGTGAGAAGTTAGAAACTTAATGAAAGGTCTGAGCCATGCTGTCGGATTTGAACAAACGGTTACTGTCTTACTCAGCTTTGCTTCTATATAGTTCTACTTCTACTACTTTTACAGTTGTGCCTAAAAGTTTACCTCCCCACCCAACCACCCACCCACCCCCCACCCCTCCCTCCCTGTCCAGCAGAACTTATTGATTTTTTGGCCTTTTCTCAGAAAACATGATTGGTAACACAAAAACCTTTCTGTCTCTCATGGTTAGAGGTTGAGTGAAGACATTTATTAACAAACAACTGTGTTTACTCTTTTTAAATCATAATGACAACAGAAACTTCAAAAATGACCCTGTTTATTTTTTTATACACACACTGATTACAAGCAAATAGATCACAGGTGAGGATGGTTACCTTTAGGAGACATTCAAACACATTTGTGTTCACTTTTGTGCATTTATCAGGACAAAACCACCAGAGTGTGTAAACTTCTTAACAGGGTCATTTTTGAAGTTTCTGTTGTCATTATGATTTAAAAAGAGTAAACTATTTTTGTTTTCAATAAATGTCTTCACCCAACCTCTAACCATGAGTGACAGAAAGGATTTTGTGATATCATTTATATTTTCTGAGAAAAAACAAAAAAAATCAGAAACTCTGCTGGGGGGTGTAAACTTTTGAGCACATCTGTATATGGCTCTTAAATATATCCAGTTCAAATGGCATCAAAATGACATTCTGTCCTGATTTAGACTTGTTGTTCCTCATGTTCAAACATTGATTTCTTTGTGTAGTTGAACCTTAAAGCTCTATTGTCTGCTGTTTTCCATAAGCGTGGATGTGTTTGTGTCTCTAGCTGAGCCTGTCTAGGCAGAGGCACACGGTGACGGCAAACATTGAGTCATGATGAATAAAGTCATTTTCAGGAGCAGCTCACACCTGTCTGACTGCCCGCAGGGCTCTACAATCTCTGACTTTACCTTCAGAGCACACTTAGAACTCTTTTCCTCCTTTCACAACCTGAATGTACAAGAAAAGCACCGTTACAGACAGAAAACCTTCACAACAAACTGGAGTTTCTTGTTTTTCAGTCACTTTGTCGAGGTGATTTTTTATCCTTAGGCTCAGAAGAAGACAGATAACTGGGCACGTCTGCAGGTCTCAGAGCTCAAACAGGTTTTTAGTCCAGCTATTATGTTCCATTAAATTTAGCATCAGCTTAGCATAATGCCAAAGTAAAGGCTATCTCCAGCACTCTTGTATTTTTAGTAAGTGCTTTGAAATCTCGCCAAACAAACAAACACTGCCCTCAAGACACTATTAAGGTATGTGTGTGTATTTTTAGGAGATCCCACAGCTCCTAAGAAGACTAACAGTTGGAGGAGAGCCCTGCAACCTTTGTTGACTTGATCGCTTAAATGTACAGACGTACAAAAAATTGGACCAGCTTTTAAGGTTTC
>RPOG01003706.1:32303-57782 GCA_008086565.1 Thalassoma bifasciatum | reverse complement strand
CAGTCTATGCCCTAGAACGTAGACAGTCAGTCTATGCCCTAGAGCGTAGACTGTCAGTCTATGCCCTAGAGCATATACAGCCAGTCTATGCCCTAGAGTGTAGACTGTCAGTCTATGCCCTAGAGTGTAGACAGCCAGCCTATGCCTTAGACTGTAGACAGCTAGTCTATGTCCTTGGGCGTAGACAGTCAGTCTATGCCCTAGAGTGTAGACTGTCAGTCTATGCCCTAGGACGTAGACAGTCAGTCTATGCCCTAGGACGTAGACAGTCAGTCTATGCCCTAGAGTGTAGACTGTCAGTCTATGCCCTAGAGTGTAGACAGCCAGTCTATGCCCTAGAACGTAGACAGTCAGTCTATGCCCTAGAGCGTAGACTGTCAGTCTATGCCCTAGAGTGTAGACAGCCAGTCTATGCCCTAGAGCGTATACAGCCAGTCTATGCCCTAGAGTGTAGACTGTCAGTCTATGCCCTAGAGTATAGACAGCCAGTCTATGCCCTAGAGTGTAGACAGCCAGTCTATGCCCTAGAGTGTAGACAGCCAGTCTATGCCCTAGAGCGTAGACAGCCAGTCTATGCCCTAGAGTGTAGACAGCCAGTCTATGCCCTAGAGTGTAGACAGCCAGTCTATGTCCTGGAATGTTGACAGACAGTCTATGCCGTGGAGCTAAGACAGTCAGTTTAATATGAAGCGTAGAAGATCTTATGTGTTGCTTTTCTTCAAATATTTCATCTTATCTAATATTATCAAAGCCTGCTGGTTATATTTTTTTACACTCAGCAAGTTAATCTCACTTTCCTCTTTTCATAACAACAAAAAGTTTTATATCCTAGCTTATTTTTGGTCACATTTATAAGTTACTCCCCAAACATATGATTCATTCATCAACTTATAATGAAAGAAAAAGAAGAAAACTTACAATGAGTGTTTTGATGAGATCATGCAGAATGCAAATATTTCTTTCCTGTTTTGAAAAAAAAACCGAAGCAAAAGAATCTCACCTTCATTTACCTACTTTTGTGGGGGGAAAGGGAAGAAATGTATTAAGTGTCCTGTAATATTTAACATATCAAACCAGCTCCATTATACGTTTATTAAATTTACCCTTTAGTAGCAACATTGTACTTATTTAATCAAACACTTTAAAAATACATTTCTCACAATATAAGACTTAAGAGATATAAACAGCAATTTGTTATTTTATCACTGTTCGTCACAATAATGGCAGACATTTATCACAGTCGAACAAGATAAAAGATATTTTTAATAATAAAAAATAAGCTGGACTTCAGTTACTTGGCTAGTCTAATCTAAATAAACCAAACCTGCTAGTTTCATGTTTGTAAAACTTATTAAATTGAATTCATATTGCTCTCATCTTACTGTAAAGATAAAGTTTTATATCCTACTGGTCAAACTGGTCAAATTATTACAACGCTCACATAAGCATGATGCATTCAACAATTTACATTTGATAAAAAAAGAAAAATACTTACAATGAATACTTTGATGAGAGCACAGCAAATTGAAAGCAAGTATTTGTTTTCCCGATTTGAAAACAAAATGAAACCAAACGTCTCCACCATAAACGGACTTCAGGCTCACTAACCACATTTTTATTGAATTCATTTAAGATTATAGCAAAAGTCTTAAAAGAAAAAGCACTTTAAAGATACATTAGTCATTACGTAAAATAAGAGAAAGATTACAAATAGTAATTTGTCATTTTACCAGTGTCTAACAGTAAGTGCAGAAATTAATCACAGTGAAACAAGATCAGTTTAAGAGTCCCTGTCTTTTTTGTAAAACCTTCAAAAGACATTTTAATCCAAAAATAAGCTTGACTTCAGTTACTTAACTAATCTAATCTTAACAGACCAAACCTGTCAGTTTAATGTTACTGAACTAATGAAATCAAAATTGCATTCGTCCTAATTATACGGTTAAAAGTTTTACATCCTTGCTGGCTACTGGTCAAAAACATCACCGGTCATTGTGTGACGCAGCAACTTAAACTGAATAACAAAGAAGAATACTTACAATGAGTGTTTTGATGGGAGCAAGTATTCGCTTTCCTGTTTTAAAAAATCATAATGTTATGTCAAAATGTCATCTTTAAAAGAATACAATCAATGGGAAAAAGGGAAGAACTGTAAGTTTTCTGTAATTCTGATATTCCACGTATCAAGCCAGCTATGCGACCCAAATGATTTTGAAACGTAGCCCGTAGTAGTACTAAAATTCAAATTAATAAATAAATAAAACACTTAAGAAATACATCTTCCTGTAGAACACTGCATAAAAACAGTAACTGATATATGAAATATTCAAGAGACACTTTTAATAAACATAAAAAAATAAATAAATAAGCTTGACTTTGGTTACTTGGCTGATCTAATCTAAACAAACCGAAACTGTAAGTTTAATGTGGTTAAACCAATTGAATTAATTAATATTACATCATCCTACTGTAAGGATGAATAGTTTTACATCCTAGCTGGCTGCTGGTAAAGTCATTAAAACACTCAAATTAACATGAAGCATTCAACAACTTACATTTGATAAGAAATAATACTTACAGTTCATGGTTTGGTGAGAACACAGCACACAAAAAGCATCATCAAACACTTTATCAATACATTTTTCCATACAATAGACCACAGCTAAATTATATTACTTATTTACCAAGTGTCTAACATTAATAGTAGACATTTATCACAATAAAACAAAATTAGTTCATGAGTCACTTTCCATTTACCAAAAAAAAAAACTACCTGACTGGGTAATAACGGGGAAGAATGGTATTCTTCTGTAAGTCTTAGCACATAACATTGAGCTAGCTATAAAAAAAATCTTTAAGAATTTATGTTGTGGTTGTTCAAAATTTCTTCTTATTTAAAGCACTTCATCAATATATTTTTCCATACTTAGACCACAGGGACATTATGTTACTCATTTGTCATCTAAACAGTGACTATAACATTAATAGCAGACATTAATCACAATGAAACCAGGTCGGTATATTAGTCCCTTTTCTTTAACTATGAAAAAGAAGCTGACTCAGTTTCTATTTCATTTAAAAGGTTTGTTAAATACACTAAAAAAAGCATATAAAACTACACAAAGCTCAGGGTGCAGGTGGTATAACGGACTGTGCCCCGTAGTAACATTCACCCCCCGGCGGATTCACCCCACACTCTCACCCTGTTTCTCTCTCTCTCTCTCCACTGTCATCTCCTCCCGTTAAATGCAAACAATAATATATATATGGGTCAATGACAAAAAGAGGGTCTAAAAACATATTTTTAATAAGTTCTTTGAAAATGGATAAAAACATATTTCTGAGAGAAGAATTATGTTTTCTAACAGATTTCAGTAGTTGACCAACATTTCAAAGTTTTTAGGTTCATTATTTTTTAGTATTTTTAATTTGAGCACCCAAAAATGTCAGGTGGTGCAACCAAATATATGAAAATATATTTATATGTTCCTGTTATTTTTTCTGTGTGAAATTATTGGCAAGTATCTCTCAAGTGTCTGTAGTGACTCATACATTTTCATTTTGTGTGTTTCATTTCTTTTATNTACATGTGATGAAATACTCAATTCATGATGGAAGGAAATATTGCACTCAGACACAAACAAGGGGACGTCACCTCATTGACCCTTTTATACATAAAGCAGATTTAATACTTACAGGTAGTGGTGAAACCAGTTCGTCCATCAACGTTTTTAATTTTCACTGCGACATCTTCATAAAATGGCGGACGAAGATTAATATCACTGTGCAGTGGCGCGAAAATATGAACAATAAAATATCGATGGAGACGCTTTTTGTATGAAAACGGCTTCAGATCGATTTCTCAAGAGCCAAAGATGATAATTTAATTCATCATAACTGTTTAAGCTGATCGTAAATGTCAAGCTGCGTCTCTCACCGGTAAATTTCGCGCTGTAACGGTTACTGTACATTTCAGGGCTAAACGTTAGTTCGCTGATGTTAATTAAAGCTCCAAAAGCCGCGATTCACGTCAAACTTGTTCCGAAAAGTTGAAATAACGGCGATAGTTTTACTCACCAGGCTTCAGATGTTCTTCATTTCATCCAAACTTCCAGAAAAATCGCCCAGTTTCTTCTTTTTGTCCCGGTAAACTTTGAGTTGAGTGATTTTAACAAACAGCACAAAAATCACAGCGAACGTCATCAAAGATGCGCGCGCACCCTGTCAACAGTGGCGCGGTTTAGCTTAGCTCAGTTCATTCATTCGAGTTTTCTTCCTTTAAACTCTGAATTCAAACTGTAAACAGCATAAAAATGTCTCTTTGTTCTGTGATATGTTGTCAGAAACTGTACCACACAGAAAAAAATCAACTTGTGTCCAGTTGTGACAGAATTACGATCGTTAAAGATTTACCGGTGTTGTGGAGTAAAGAGTGACCGTGTTAACTGGAGACCTTCAGCTGAACGTGACAGTGATTGACGGCTGATAGTCTCCAGTTAACAGGGTCACACTTTACTCTGAAACACCAAAGCTGTTGATGTCTGTGATTTATTAAATGTGTTTGTGTTTTTGTGAAACTCTGAATCCAGTTTTTATTTTGTGGAGTTGATGAAAAAACCTAAAAGTTTAAATGATGATCAACACAAACAAACTATTCACTTTGATAATTATCAATCCTAAAATACTAAAACATTATTTGAATAAATTTGGAGCAGCTCTCTGTCTGGAAAAAAAGTTTTCTAGCTCCTTTATTATAACCCAGGTCTCAGACTCAGCTCTCCGTGTGCTCCTCTTTGGATTAAGAGGGTTTTTGGTTCATTGACATAAGTTTATTTCTTTATATTTTACTGTCTCAACATTTCCACTGATAACTAAGAATACACTGTAAGTTAACTTGTATTTAAGGAATATAAAGAATTCATTTTTCATGTACATTAGATCAAATTTTAGAGAAGACAAATTCAATTTCAGTACATGCTTTCCCAATTAGATAACAAAATTCAAATTCAAAATTTCAAGTGCCAAGAATGTTAGTCCATACCTGACTTATTACGCCCAAAGTGATTTAACTGTGAGCCAACATGGAAATAACAACCACTAGGGGGCAGCAGATCCATTCTGTGTAAGCTTTGGGGAAATATCTCTTAAATGTCACAAATTAAAAGTTTGTATTTACAGACATGGCCCCTCCCCCTCATCAGTCACATGACCTTTTACTACAAACCTGTATCTCATCCACAACAGATAGTTCTTGGTTTAACTGCACTTAAATTTCAAATAAACTTTCAGAGGGAAAAAAAACAAAACATTTTTCATCAGTTCGAGGTTCGACTGAATATGTTAATACAATGTGGGGGAAAAAGGGTGATACTGAAAAAATTGAGTCAGGCTTATGTTCAAATTAAAATAAACCTACTCTCCTGGTAATTATATCAGTCACTGAAATATTTCATAATATCAAGAAAAAGACAATGAGGTAAAGAGCAAAGTGTTTAAATCCAGCTTTAATGGAAATTACAGAAGGTGTCAGGGCTTTTATTAGAGTTTGTTTCATTTATAAGAAAGGTAAACATTGAGGTAAGGCATTAATGCTAATCTTCAGTTCACAAAACTCACAAATGCACCAAAACAGAAACATTCCAGGTCGTCGTCAGGTTGAACATTGGCTCTAACTCCACCTACAGGACGGTGGCGAGATTGTCGGCTGATGAAATCCAACGTGTGGATCAGGACGGGTGTAGCTTTAAGGTTGAACCGTCAGGAGTAAGAAAGAAGTTCCCTCATGCTGTTAGTGTTTGTGCTAAGCTAAGCTAATCACGGTCTGTATCTGAGTGTGAAATACGTGAAACCAGAGAGGATCAGTAACATTCATGAAACTGTAGTTTGATCCTTTTTATCTACAGTTTGAGTAGCTGCATGTTTCCGCTGCAGGTCCATTAGCAGCTACGCATCGGTTTGAAACCATCGAGGCCTTGAAGACCTGAACATCCTGTGAGGAGAGACAACCGGCATGAAGACAATCAACCAACAACAATCCTGATGGAAATGTCCCCGCCTCGTTATATAAAGGAATACTCCGCTGTTTTTTCATCCTGACCTTTAGCTGCTGAGCGTTAAGAGCTGAAACATTACATGTGCCATGAACCAGTATCCCCCCTCTCCTCTAGTGCCTCCAGAGTATCTTGTGAAATATATATATATATTTTTTTAGTCAAAGTCTTATTTCCTCCTTCAAACTCTGCTCTGGCTCCTGTCTCTTTAAGAATTGATGTTAAAGTTTCTTTTTTCTAGTTTTTAAAGCTCTACACGGCCTTTATGTTGCAGCTCCACCAATGAGGTTCTAGAATGTTCAACATGAAGGTCAGAGAACTTTCTGCCCTTGATGATGTCACAACATGAAGGTTTAGAGAACTTTCTGCCCTTGATGATGTCACAACATGAAGGTTTAGAGAACTTTCTGCTCTTGATGATGTCACAACATGAAGGTTTGGAGAACTTTCTGCCCTTGATGATGTCACAAAATGAAGGTGTAGAGAACTTTCAGACGGGAACTACTACAGTGTTGTACTTCCAAATCTCTTGAAAGACGGGAACTACTACAGTGTTGTACTTCCAAACCTCTTGAAAGACGGGAACTACTACAGTGTTTTACTTCCACATCTCTTGAAAGTCACGGGAACTACTACAGTGTTGTACTTCCAAATCTCTTGAAAGACGGGAACTACTACAGTGTTGTTGAAGGTTTAGAGAACTTTCTGCTCTTGATGATGTCACAACATGAAGGTCAGAGAACTTTCTGCCCTTGATGATGTCACAACATGAAGGTGTAGAGAACTTTCTGCCCCTGATGATGTCACAACATAGAGCTCAGAGAAGCTCAGAGAACTTTCTGCTCTTGATGATGTCACAACATGAAGGTCAGAGAACTTTCTGCCCTTGATGATGTCACAAAATGAAGGTGTAGAGAACTTTCTGCCCCTGATGATGTCACAACATGAAGGTCAGAGAACTTTCTGCCCTTGATGATGTCACAAAATGAAGGTGTAGAGAACTTTCTGCCCCTGATGATGTCACAACATGAAGCTCAGAGAAGCTCAGAGAACTTTCCGCCCTTGATGATGTCACAACATGAAGGTTTAGAGAACTTTCTGCCCTTGATGATGTCACAACATTAAAGCCAGCGTTCTGGAGTATTCCTTTACCACGAGGACAGAGTGGCGGTTAATGGCGGCAGCAGCGAGTTTGTTTTGTAAACTTTAGCTTCTTAAAGTGTTTTGGGGCCACGTAAACATTCCCGCTCAGAGGGGGAGGAGCTCGCCGCCCTTCTGTGAAGTTTTATTTGATAAAAGTCTGTCGGAGTTTGTTCCTCTCAGTTTCCTCAGGGTTTGGACAGACGCAGGACGAGATCCACCACAGAAGAAGAGCTCTGCCGTGTGACGCCGAGCCGAGGACAAACGTCTTATCACGACCTTCTGCGTCCGTTTTCACATTTGGCGTCTCCTCTCGGCGCCCTGGCTCTACATGACGCTGCACTTCCCCTTCAGCTTGTCGGCTCGCCGCTGTTTTCCCGAGCGTTTCCCGTCGATGCTCAGACTCATGTCCCTCTTCTTCTCCAGCGACAGCAGCTCCTGGAACAGCTCCTTCACGTTGCTGTTGGTTTTGGCCGACGTCTCCATGAAGGCGCATTTCCAGGCGTTGGCTTGAGCCTGGCCCTCCTTCGTTTCCACCTCACGCTGCGCCGTCTCGTCGCTTTTGTTGCCCACAAGCATGATGGGAATGGACTCCACTGTGCCTTTGATGGCCAGGACCTGGAGGGACGGGGATAAACGAGTTTGAGGGTTAGGTAAAGACAAACAGCCTCACTCACTCATAAATGCGTAGACATGTCACCTGCTGGTAAATGGGTTTGAGCTCCTCCAGCGATTGGCGGCTGGTGATGGAGAAAACCAGGATGAAGGCGTGGCCTTTGGAGATGGAGAGGCGCTGCATGGCGGGAAACTGGTGACTTCCTGTGGTGTCGGTGATCTGCAGCGTGCAGACGCTTTTATCACAGCTGATCACCTGCGGAGGGAAGAGGCGCTGATCAATTCATAGCTTTAATGTGACGTCACGCTCCCTAAGGAACTGTGGATACCGGTTTTTTCCAACTCTGGTAAAGAATGAAATAAAGATAATAGTTTTATTTTCCTTGCAAAGAAAAGGTCAGTTAACACACAAGCAGGATGGATGTCATCTGACCCTCAGTGATGGGAGTCTCAAACACTTATGACCCTTTTCCACTGACTCGTCTCTACTCTATTCTCCTCTACTCGGTTTGTGTTGTGTTTCCATTAGCGCGGTACTACGCGTCAGATGCCAGTTTTTAGTACCTGCTCTACCCTGGTTCTAAGAGAGTAAAGCTGATACTAAAAGGTGACGTGGACGGACTGCCGGTCACTCATTGGTCAGAGAATGTCGTCTCTGCAGCTTCTGACTCTGAACAAATCACTTACAAGAGGCAAAGGAATAAGTCAGCGACGGGTTTTTAATGACATTTAGGCCCAATTCCAATTCCTTTCTTAACCCTCAGTCTTGTTCGCCCTCTAAACCAAGTGTTCAGGTCTATCTTGTGACTTAGAAATGGGACACCCCTTAAATGCAAATGAAATTGTTGTGGACTGTCTGTCAGTTATTCCTTCAGTTAGCGTTATCAAAAAATATCTGTATAAATAACACAACCACGGACATATTCAGCTGTCACAGCAAACCATAGTTTATTGAAAGATAAACACCAGCTATAACTATCGTTACATAACTCTGCAGCTACAGGAGATGACATTAGCCCGGTCATCTTATACCATTATCAGCACAAGCATGTTATATAGGCTGTTATCTTGATAAACAACTACATTACCACAGAGAAAAATGACCATTTTGTAACTTTTACAAACTTAAACAATAACAACATGGCTTGTCCGCACCGGACGCTATTGACAAAAGATGGTAAAATAAAAATAAATGTTCTGCAACAACGAGATAAATAATCCATAAAATGGGTCTAAACTAAGATAATACAATGGTTTTCCTAATATTTATATCTCCATTAACAAAGAAAATACTTAATTTGTAGCTCGCCTTCTCTGCCGCTTTGGACGCCATGTTTATTTACTGAAAATACGCAATGCATTCTGGGTGTCCCTTAGTCCCAAGGGTGGTGTAGGAAAATCTCAATATTGAGGGAGAAACAGCCTCAAACTTAACCCTCAACCTCAACTTTCTGAGAATCAGGACAAACTTACACTTCAGGAGCATTTTGAGACTGAGGGTTAAGACAGGAACTGGAATTCACCCTTAAACCTGACGGCACAGAACCAGACTGAATGAAGACAAAATACAGCCCTAAAATGCTCCTTCATGATTCCTAAAGAAGAATTTTCAGGAAAAATTTCGTTTTTCTTCAATTGTCGTTTCTATCAACCGAAATTTCTCAGAAAATTTAATTTAGTTTCAACCAGCCACGTCCTCGCTAGACAGACGGTGCTCTCAGAAAAAGCACCAATCAGTCCATTAATCCACAGGGAACCAAAAAGGAAAACCAGTTCAAAGAAGAATGATTGATCAACAAAAAAATCTCTGGTTTACCAGAATTTCCATCACATGAACCATTGAATTTAGGAGTGAAAAACTTTTAAATAAGTGTCCACTGTAGTGACCACTATGCACCACAGGGTTAATTTTTAGTCATTTAAACAAAATATACTTTTCCAAATAAAAATAGTTTTTAATCTGTCGAGGCAGTTTAAAAACTTTTGTTCAGTAATTTGCAATTTGCTTATTGTCGGCAAGGACCCGGCCGTGTGTAATTGCTCAAATACAGAATCCGGTGCTGTATCTGGGTCACAAGTGCCCAACACTTCGAGCTTGTTTCAGTATCTTTCCTTCTCGGCCGCTGACAGGTGAGATAAATGAGTTTCTGTCTGCAGAGGTTTCATTACGCGCTGTCATTTTTGAACATTGTTTTGCCCTCCAGGGCTTCCAGCAAGTCACGTGACTGAAAGCTATGAATAACTCGTCCTGATTGGACGATCACAGGGCGTTAGAGGCGGAGCTCACCTGTCTGTACGTGTCCTCCACAGTCGGGATGTACGTGTCTCTGAACGTGCCCTTCACAAACCGGAGGACCAGCGAGCTCTTCCCCACGCCGCCGGCCCCAAACACCACCACCCTGTAGTCATTGCTCTGCTCGGGCATGCTGGGAGTTTGAGTCCAACTGCTGCTCTGGAAAACTGGGACGAAAGCTGAAGAAAAGACGACAGAGAATCATGAAAACAGAGAAGAGAAAAGCAAAATAAAACATTCACAACTCTCTGGGTTTATTATCTATCTATATTAAATTAATAAAAGTGGAAAAATAAATCCAACAACTTTCAGTTTAAGTATTTTTTAGATAAACTTAAGTGTAAAATAAAACACTTTAATTGTTAACTCTCCGTGAGTTTTATTCAAAAGTAGAACAAAGCTTCAATCTTTAATCTGTTAAACTGTCCGATTGTTTTGTCTTCAAATAAATTCATGGTTGGGTTTTAGGAATAAACTCGGCGTGAAGGTTTTTGTTTTGGTTGGTTTTCAGAAGAAGCATCAGAGTGAGCGCTCGCTCTCGCCGCTCAAATAGAGGATCTTTGACTCTTTTCAGCCGTTTGAATCATTCAGAGACGCAAAAAGAAAACAGAGTCGACTTCATCATGATTTAAGTTTTTGGTAACACTTTAGTCGTGGAGACTTTTGTCTGTGGGTGAATTTCAGATAAACTCCAGAACATGACTTTAAAGAGTCATTTCACAAGTTTATGTCCGTTTGTGAAGCAGTTATATTTACTTTTTATATCTATATCTGCAGTGATGATGATGATGATGATGATGATGATGATGATGATGATGAAGGTGTTCAGCTCCTGCGTCCTGACGTCACAGCTCCTCATCTCCAGGTTCAGCTCGGTGACTAATCAGCTGCTCGTTAAAGGATCTGATCCTCTGTGTTTCTGTGTCACCGCGGTAACACCTGTTCCCTCTCTCTCTGTCGGTCGTTGCCGTGGCGACGGTGCTCAGAGGAGAGAGACGAACGGCGGCGATCTGAACACTCAGAGCCAAGTGAAAACATGTCATCATCATCATCATCATCATCATCATCGGGGCCGTTGTTATAGTAACCAGTCCACCCACATGGCGTGACATCACTTCCTGTGCGTAGGCGGAGGTGAGGGAAACACCACGGTGTGGACTGAACGTCCTCAGAGGAACAGGAACAGAAAATCCTCCACGATGGATCAGATACAGACGCAGCAGAGTCATGTTGGTGAACATACAGGTCCAGGTCCAGGTTCAGGTCCAGGTCCAGGTCCAGGTCCAGGTCCAGGTTCAGGTCCAGGTTCAGGTCCAGGTCCAGGTCCAGGTTCTGTTCTGCAGACTTTCCACCCTGGGTTCTAGATTATGATCAAGCTTAAATCTATGAGACTTTTTCAAGATGACTTAGAAAGTCCGCACAGTCCCTTTAATCTCTGTTTTTTTATTCCTGATAGTTCGTATTTACTCATTTTACTTATTTTATTTATTATCCATGTTTGTACAGAGAGTTCGGTTCAGATTAGAGTCAGATTCTTTTAGAGAAACTTGGTGAATGACAGCAGCTCTGATTCTAAAAAATTTACTTTATCTACTCCACATCACTCTGCAGGATACATTTTCACATTTTACAGCTCAAAATTGACCCCATTTTTGGATCAAAGTTTAATTTAATTTAATTTTTTTGTTATATTATTTTTATTTTTTAACCCATAATGACTGACTGAGATTATTAATATTATTTTATTATTATTAATATTATAAATATGTGACAGTGACTGACTCTGCTGCTCTTTCGTCACGACACTACATACTTATACAACACACGCGCATGCGCACACGCGCTCAGCTGACCCGCCGCTTTGTTCCCTGAACCATCAGACTCGTTAGGTCCTCACATCATGCAAATCAGACTAACTCTGAGACACACACACACACACACACACACACACACACACACACACACACGTACAGTTATGAAATTAAAGCCCTGCAGCTGCAGCGGCAGCTTGTATAAGTCTGACCGGCTGTGGAGCTCTGCCCCCGGGCTCCTGTCTGCGCTCTGCCCGCTGATGGTGCGTGAAAGTCGGCTTGATGTGCGCGCACTCACCGTGATTCTCCGCGGAGCCTCGGTTCTCTGTGTGCGGGCTTTCCTCACTCCAGAGCGGCTTTGAGCTAGGACCTGGGGGCGAGAGACTGAGTGTCGAAGTGGGGGTAGTGGTAGTAGTAGAAGTAGTGGTAGTAGTAGAAGTAGTGGTAGTAGTAGAAGTAGTAGGAGTGGGAGTCTGGACGACGACTAGTCGTGTAGTCGGAGGAGAAGGAGGAGGAGGAGGGAGGTAGTAGTAGTAGTCGTAGTGGAGGAAGAAGTGAAGTTTTCTAAGAAACTACACTTCCGCTCAGGGAGTCTCCTTTTGGATTTTCAGAGTAAAAGCCTGATTTGTGCTACCTGTAACAAATGTGATTAAATATCTGAATAAAAGCTTATTTTTGTATTCAAATATTAATAAAAAAGTGAGGTGGTAATTTTTCATGCTGGAAAAAGTCAAAAGGAAATTAACCAGAGTTTCCTGAAGGTTGTAGTCATCCTCATCTTCCTCCTTAAAGGTGTAAGGAAAACCTAAAATCAGATTTAAATCTAAAATCATCAGAGAAAACTCATTTTACAGTGAAACTAAAAAAAATCTGAAGAGAAAAGTAGATTTGTGTGCCTCTGAGTAAATCAGTGTAAATGTTGTATTTATTACACCCCTTTAATCTGGGGAGATAATCTGATGTAGTCCAGCTAATTTCTGCAGATCAGGCTCAGGGATTAAACTGTAGCGCCTCCTGGTGGTGAGTCAGAGAACTGCAGACAGGAACCTGCTGCACTAACAGGGTCAGGACTGAAAACATGAGTCAGATAAATCAGTTAGAAATCTATAATTTAAGCCTTTAAAGTCTTAAATCAGTGTCACGTGACTCTAAAAACTGTTTATTAACATCAACACATGAAACTAAACAAACATGAACCAGAGTCACAAACATCACAGCAACAGTTCAATGAAGAGTGTGAGGGATTATAGAATAATAAAAGGTTTTTCAAAATAAAACCAGGGCCCTTTAACATTAGCCTGTATTCTCTCTGTTGTCCAGCAGGGGGCGACAGGCCACACTGAAAAAATCTGTTTGTGAATCAGTTTATGGAAAATTCTTCCTCTTTCACAGCTGATTCATCCAACAGCTGATATTTTCATTTAAACAACTTTCATATCATTCTATTTTTAATCTCATTTTTATTGTTTTTATCTCATTCTATTCTTAAAATCTTAAAATATTTTAATGATCCCATTCTATTATTTTTACTTTCTTGTTCTATTGCTTTGATTATATTCTGTTCTTAGACTCTCATTCTAATCTCATAATATCATTCTATTCTTTTGATATTGTTCTATTTTTTTAATCTCATTCTTATCTGTTGATCTTTTTATTGCTTTGATCATTTTCTGTTCTTTTGATCTCGATTATACTTTTAATTTCATTCTGTTCTTTTAGTATCATTCTAAACTTTAATCAAATTTTAAACTTTTAATATCATTCTATTCTTGTAATCTCATTCTTTTTTAATTTATATATGGTCTTTTAATCTCATTCTATTCTTTAAATATCATTATTATTTAAACTCTTTCTTTTCTTTTAATATTGTTCTGTTTTTTTTTTATCTCATTTTATTTTACTAATCTCAGTCTATTATTTTCACTTTCTTTTCTTTTGATCTCATTCTATATTTTTCATCTCTTTCTAATCTCTTTCCATGTGTTTAACCTCGTTTTTGTCTTTTTTATGTCGTTGTGTTGCGCTGATATCAGTTTGTTACTTTCATTTATTCATTTACAGCCTGAGTAACTGTCATGTACAGACCTCGGTGTTTGAGGCCCCTGACATGAGGATCTGGAGTTATAAATTTTCAGTGTTTTGATTATTTCACAGACAGATTCAGGGATTTATACAACAAATGAAAATGTGGAGGTTTGAAAATCTGCACATGCTCAGTCTGAACATCCAGGATTTAAACTTTAAAGTGAACCCGACTGTAAGGACTAATAAACATGAATCTGCTTAAATGTTTGTCTCAAACTAGAATTTGTTGTTAAAGACATAACAAATTGGTTTTTCTTTAAAAAAAATACAGTTTAAAACACAGTTTCTATCCTTCAGCCATTGTTTTACTGCAGCAATGCATTCTGGGTTGATGACGTAGATTGGTTGCTTGGTGCATCTGGATTTGGCCGTTTCCTCACTACTAGTCGCCGTAAGTCACGAGGTTTGAGGAGGGAAAAAACATAATAATGCCACATGTGGCTGCTTTTGGGTGCACTTTTCAGTCCAAAGGAAACAAGNGGCTTGTGGGCGTAAACAACTTCCCATGGAGCCGCGGCTATGTTCTGGCCACTTCTCCCCAGAAGCATTTGCTGCATTTAGCCGGCCCATGCTGATGAAAGAGCTGACAGGTGTGGGTCATTATAAACGGAGACTAAAGCCAAATGCTGTGCCGACTATTTTCCAACACAAACCCACAAAACTTCCTCTGGAAACCACTGAAGTCCGCTCCAGGACTTATATGATCCTGTATGAGATCCAGCCCGGTGCAACCATATGACATCACTACCCAGACGTTATTGTGGCGTAAACAATGGCGGCCTACAGGTGAAAATATTTTTTCAAATTTTATACAAACTAAGATATTTGGAGAGATTTTATTATGGTTCTTATGTAGCTGGTAAAAACACTGATCATTTAGGAAAATGACGTTCTGGTAGCCAGGGGAACTTTTAAAACATAATTTGAGCCAAATTTACCAGACCAGGCCACAAAAATGTCTTATTTCGAGTTATTTATAGACAAAAATTAAGTGTGAATTGCTTGTACAGACGGATAAAAATCTGCCAATGGGGCAAGAGAAAAGTTCCTTGTATTAAGACGAACTAATTTCAGGGGGTGGAAATGAAAGCAGAGCATTTAATGTTGAGCATGAAGGGGGCCTTAGTGTTTGAGGCCCGTCCCCTCAAACCAGTATGTCGTTGGGATGATGTC
Source organism: Thalassoma bifasciatum (assembly GCA_008086565.1). NCBI lineage: Eukaryota > Metazoa > Chordata > Actinopteri > Labriformes > Labridae > Thalassoma > Thalassoma bifasciatum. The sequence continues at coordinate 42,615 of RPOG01003706.1, read as the reverse complement.
AATATGCAGCAAATGTTGTGAAGATCTAGTTCTGTGTTTTAGAACCAAGTGTTTTGAGGGATTTCAACAACTTTTGAATAAGTAGAGGTCTGAAAATCTGCACACTCTCACTCACAACTCTCCAATATTCTGATCGCAGACAGGGCAGTGTTTTGTTAACCTCAGAATTCCAGAAAAACTGTGTTGCTGTAGATGTTTTCTGCTCTTCACCAGTTTTACTCAGCCAAAGAAACAAAATGTTGAAAACTTTGCAAGACAAAAAAAAAAAGTGGTAAAAAGTAACAAAAACGACAATGATAAGCAATAATAATGAGTTTTAAGATGCAAAAAATGGTCAAAAGCAAGGAATCTTTGGAAGAAGATAAGCAAAAAACTTGGTAAATACTCTGAAAGGAGCAAAATCTGTCATAAAAGACAAAAAGAATGAAGAATAACAACAAGAAAAAGTAACAAAAATGGACAAAAAGAAAGACAAGTTGACAAGAAAAGTGGCAAAAAGTTTAGAAAATATTCTGAAAGTAGCAAAAATGGTCCAAAAGAGGCAAAAAGACAGAAACATTACTAAAATAGGTGGTAAACCACTGAAGTCCGCTCCAGGACTTATATGATCCTGTATGAGATCCAGCCCGGTGCAACCATATGACATCACTACCCAGACGTTATTGTGGCGTAAACAATGGCGGCCTACAGGTGAAAATATTTTTTCAAATTTTATACAAACTAAGATATTTGGAGAGATTTTATTATGGTTCTTATGTAGCTGGTAAAAACAGGAAAATGATGTTCTGGTTAAATCTGCTCAAATGTTGATTAACAGATAAATTAATATTTGGTTTATTAAATATTTCTGAACAACATGATGACGAAGGACAAAATAAAGGGGCGGGGGGGGGGGGTGTCTCTCNAAAAAAAACACCTGAAGAAAAAAAAAAAAAAAACAGAGACACGATAATAAAAACAGAAAAAATAAAATCAGATTTGACCAATTAGAGGCTTTAACCCTGTTATTAACGTGTGTGTGTGTGTGTGTGTGTGTGTGTGTGTGTGTGTGTGGTTTCTGGCCTTGACCGTCTCTCCCAGTCTGCGCTGGTTTCTGCAGCTAACACACACACACACACACACACACACACACACACACACACATCTAACGTTTCCCTTTTTATGATTTAATAATTTTTATAAAATTCTCCAGAATGTTGTTGTGTTTTTCTCAGCTTATTTTATGGATCATTGATATTTAAAATAAAACAAAAGCTGCACTGAGCTGCATTATTACTACAATTTTGAGGAATGATTTATTGTTTTCATAACAAAAGCCTATATATATATATATATATATATATATATAAATCCAGACACTGACTTTAATAATTCATGTATCAGAGGTTTAACAGAGACAAGATAAAAAAATCTTTCCTCATCTTAATCTCTCCTCTTATATAATAAACATTATTATGGGATCCTATTTCCACCAGTTACAGAAATTAAAAAGGAGAAACTTGAATTTATTGAGAATTTGTATTTATATATATATATATATATATAAACATACATATGATCATCATCAACGTCAATCTTTATTTATATAGCGCCAAATCATAACAAACATTATCTCAAGACACTGTAAAAAACATTAACAGGTCGATACCTGTTAATGTTAATTATTTTTTCTTTTCTCTTGTATTTAACCCTGTGGTGCATAGTGGTCACTACAGTGTCACCTGTTTTAAACTTATTTCCTCCTAAATTCAATGGTTCATGTGGTGGAAATTCATATTAGTCTGTGTCAGGATATTTTTATTCTTCTTAGAGCCTGAAAAATGTTTTCATCTTTTTTCCAAACATATATTTTTAAAACTGTTAAAAACAAACATTTGAGGGTGAAAAAGCTTATAATTATAATATAATATTAACCTTTTTTAATGGTAAATTTGGCAGATATATTCTTTTCCTTTTTTTTTCCTATTTCCATATTACTGGCACTATTATTATTATTAATATTACTATTATTATTACTACTATCATTCTTATTATTATCATTACTGCTATTAATATAAATCTATTGTTATTTCTATCATTCTTGCTATTATTGTTATTATAATTATTAATCATCATTATTATTACTACTATTACTGCTTTTGTTTTGTTTTATTTGGTACTTTGACTATTATTTATTTATGTATTTAACACTATGTGTATGGATTTTATATTATGCCTATTTTTTCAAGATGTATCTGTATCTTTACCAAAAAATTAAATAAAAAAAGAGTTAGGGTTAGGGTTCTTAATCTCTCCTCTTATATGATCGACATTATTATGGGATCCTATTTCCACCAGTTACAGAAATTAAAAAGGAGAAACTTGAATTTATTGAGAATTTGTTTGGGTCATAACAAAGTGGAAATTTTAAGATGAAAATGTCAGAACTTAGAGAACAAAATCAAAATTATGAGTCAAAAATCAAAATTTTGACATAATAAAAGTAAAAAAAAATATTTAGAAAAATAAAACAAAACTTTGAGATCAAGTAAAACATTTTGAGATGAAAAAAATCAAAACTCTGAGAAAATAGATCAAAATTATGACCTAAAGGACACAATTTTGAGAATTAAATAGTTGAGATAAAAGGCCAAAACATTTGCTGAAAGTTGTTTTTGTGGTAATTATTTCAGAATTATAATTAAAAAAAGTCAGAATTTAGAGACAAACAGAAAAAACTTTCATGTTTTATTCTCAAACTTTCAACTTTTCATGGACAAAAATAAATATAAACGCTAAATGTTTGAGTTATGAAGCTACTTTGTGTTTGATGATCTCACACACACACACACACACACACACACACACACACACACACACACACACACACACACACACACACACACAGTCCTGCTGACCCACATACTCACTGGCGCACCATTGTGGATCCATCCGCCGCTGAAAATAGTCCCAACATGACACTAAGTTGCTGTTTTCACTCACAGATATTTAATCTTCTCTTCGTCTTTTTCTTTTTTTTGTTTTTTTTAAACATTTTTTATTGGGTTGCTCTGTTATAAACAATCACCTAAAGAATTCTACCCAGTTTTATATTTTTACAAACAAACTTAAACACACATATAAAAGTTCACAACTGGAGTCCAATCCAGTTTGGATTGAAAACAATGGTCTTATAAATAAGAAAAACAGGAGGGACTCATGAAATAAAGCAAAGTTATGACAAAAGATAGATAAACAAACAAACAAAAACAAAAATTAGTAAAGAAATGTAGTGTCAACATATTTTTATAACCTGCTCCAGGAAACATATTTGACTTCAATCCTCAAGAGAAGGAATAGAGTTAACAAACCACAGCACACGACCCCAAGTCTCTTCGTCTCTTTCTGCTGAAAATGTGACGTTTGTTGGCCGATACTAAAAGGTGACGTGGACGGACTGCCGGTCACTCATTGGTCAGAGAATGTCGTCTCTGCAGCTTCTGACTCTGAACAAATCACTTACAAGAGGCAAAGGAATAAGTCAGCGACGGGTTTTTAATGACATTTAAACCTGACGGCACAGAACCAGACTGAATGAAGACAAAATACAGCCCTAAAATGCTCCTTCATGATTCCTAAAGAAGTTAAAAGTCCTTTTTAAAGCAAAAAGAAGTTAACAGCAAAGATAGTTGGCTTTAAAGAGTCTTTTAAATTAAATCAANACCAGTTCAAAGAAGAATGATTGATCAACAACAAATCTCTGCTATACCAGGCCCAAAAATCAAAAATTAAAGTGATCTCACTGGATCCAGGGAAGAGTTGATGTCAGGAAGCAGCTCCTTCGTTTTCCTCCGCGTGCAGCAGCACCAGGCTGTTGTTTACCTCCGTTGTCATGACGACCCACATTGAGCCGCTGTATTACTTTAATGAAATCTTTTTAAAGCTTTTTTTTTCCTTTAAAGACCACGGTGGCACATATGTTAGTACAAAATGATGTTTGTGTGGCGTTATAGATACATGGCTGTGATGGACTTGGATTATTTCTCTTAAACAGTCATCTCCTTTGAGCCCGACCGTCTTTCAGCAGGTTCTGGTGTCGTTCTCCTGGCTGGCTCGCCAATTATAGCTGTGTTTTAACCCAGCCCCTGGTTAAAGAGTGACCCTGTAAACTGTGGGTGCATCCTTTAGTTTGATATAAAAACATGTTTAAATCTCATCAGATCAGTGTTTTCAAGTTTGTCATGTTGAATCCAGAAAAGTCTCCAGAGAGTTTAACTTCTACTTGTTGATACGTAAAACTCTGTATTTTGTCCCTCTGGTGCCCCCGTAGCATCTTTACATGACTCATAGCTCAGTTAAATCCTTATTTTTCTCTCTCTGGTGTTTTAGTGAACTCTTGTTTAAGTCTCTGTCTGAAACACTTTATTGTAGCTGCTGTCTCTTTAAGACCACCTGCTCCACAAACCTCCTTCCTTCTGATTGGTCGACTGTAGTGTTTGAGGCCTCATCATTTCAGCCAGTCCTGATTCTAGTTCTAGAACAGAGCGTTTTGATTGGTTCATAGAAAGATTCAGGAAGTTCTACAACATTTGCACAGCAAAAACAGAAATCCAATCAAGTCATTCTGTCTTATTTGTAGTAAAATTTGTCTTATTGTTCTTAATTTGAGCCACATTCACCAGACCAGGTCATAAAAATGTCTTATTTCAAGTTTTATAAAGACAAAAATGAGGTGTAAATTGCTTGTAACAAGTCAAAAAAATCTGCCAATGGGATAAGACGAATTCACCCGGGAAGTTTCTTGAAATTAGAAAGATGTCTTACAACAAGAATCTTTTATCTTATCCCATTGGTGGATTTTTTTTTAAAATCATGGGATAAATTAAGTCAAACTTTGGGGTTTAAAGTAAAATAATGAGATAAAAAGTCAAAATTCTGAGGAAAATATTTAAAATCGTGGAATAAATAAACTCAAAATTTGTGTTTTAAACTCAAAACAACAAGATAACAAGTCAAAATTTTGTGTTTCAGTCAAAATTTTAATGGAAAACGAAATTTTAAGTCAATCCAGTCAAAATGATGAGGATAGAAAAGTCAAGACCATGAGATTTAGAGTCATAATTATGAAGAATTCTCAGACTTATTACTCTATTTTTCAGTCTTTAAACTCCATCTTTCAGTTTTATGAATCTATATTTCAGTTTTGACCCCTTTTTTCAGTTCTAACTATTTACTCGGTATTCTACTTAAGTGGGCCCTTCAAAGAACTTTAATCTTTGATGTTTTAAAACAAGAATCTTTTATCTTATCCCATTGGCTGATTTTTTTTTACTTGTTACAAACAATTGATGCCTCATTTTTGTCTTTAAAAAACTTGAAAGAAGTAATTTTCTTGGACTTATTAGTCGACTGTAGCTCATATGAAGAATAATAAGTCAAATTTGACTAAAATTAAAACACATTGACTTGCTTCGATTTCAGTTTTTGCCGTGTAAAAATGTAGAGGTTTGAAAATCTGCACATGCTCAGTCTGAACATCCAGCGTTGGTATTTTATACACACGTTTATCAAAGCTGAGGAGTTTATTTTATGGTGTTTTAAATAAATAAATTAGTGCTGTCGATAGATCAAAAAAAAAAAACTAATTAATCTCACAGTTTTCTGTAGTTAATCTAGATTAATCTCATTTTCCTCCTGAAGACAGAAGCTTGTAACAGATATTTACTCAAGTAAAATCATGGAGTTAATGTAGAATCAACACAAAGACAGTAAATTTAGATTCAAAGACTATTTTATTTAATAACTTTCTTTGATCTCTCTGCATAGTTTCTTTCCTGTGAAACACAATCAACAGTGACTCAGCGTTTTAAGCCTTTAAAAGGAAAATAATAATAATAGCAGCTCTTTGATAAAGTGCATATAAGCTAAAAAATTAATATTAATCTCCAAAGTTAAAGCATTAATTTTGACAGCACTAATTATTGGTGAGTTTCAGGCATGCTGTGATCTCCACATATGCAAATATTTGCGTCAAATTAATAACAGGTCACAGATGTGAAACATGACTGTGCAAAATTTTCATCTCTTAAAATGAATGTGGTAAATTCTTGTGCAAAATGCTGGATGTGCAAAGTTCCTACGCTTAGTATCAACATGTCTGTGATTATATGTTATTACAAGATTCTAGTTTAGAGCAGTAATTGTGCAAAATCTTCATGTGTAAAGTTCTTTTTCTTTTAATCATCAAATGGACAAAATTGTTGTGAGAAATTAAATCAGGGCAACTTTAGAGCGAGTGTGATCGTCATGACTTTAATTGAGTGAGTTTTAAAGCAGCTGTATCTGAAACTCTGTGACCTTTGACCTTCCTGTCAGGTGTTTTTTTTTTTGCTGACTCATGGTTTAAACCTGAGGATGTTTTATTTTTGCCTGTTACTCGTCCTAACGACCACACGGAGAAAAGAAGGAGACGTTTCCGGGTGTTTGACTGACTCCATTTTCTCCTCCTCCTCTGCTCGCTGCCTGGAGGATGCGGTTGCCACGGTAACCAGACGGTCCCAGAGGGTGTAGGGGGGGTGTAGGGGGGTGGGTGGGGGGAGGTTTGGAGGAAGTGGGGGGAGGAGCAGGTGGTTGAGGATGCTCTTTGTTCACGTACAGGAGGAGAACGAGGAGGAATCTGACTCAGTTTTTGTTCTTAAATAACAATCGGAGAGGAAACGCCTCCTCGCCTCCTTATCTCCTCGCCTCCTTATCTCCTCGCCTCCTCGCCTCCTTATCGCCTCCTTCTCCTCGCCTCCTCGCCTCCTGGCCCCCACGCAGCATAGCATAGCTCCAGTGTGCGAAGTCCTGCGAGCAAAGGCAGCGACGACGTGGCAATTGCCTAGTATTTGAGAGACTAGAGGAGAGTCCCTCGAGGGTGTTAAAAGAATGGGTCGTACGAAACACTGCTGACGTCGTCGGCTGTGACACACACACACACACACTGTGTGTGTGTGTGTGTGTGTGTGTGTGTGTGTGTGTGGTGGCACAGAGAGACATCGCTGGGTGGTGGTGGGGGATGTGAGCCTGTTACCATGGTAACGCAGCACATCAATATGTCAGGGTTTGTGATTGAGAGGGCGAACACACACACACACACACACACACACACACACACACACACACAAAAACAGCTGAGGTGTGCACAATCAGAAAGACCTTCACACACTCTCATATGGTTCGTTATTAAAATACGCTGATTTTTCAGAGTTTAAAAAAAAACTAAATTGAAATTCATATTTCCCCCATTTAAATGAATGGTGAGTATTTAACAGTATGTTGCTCATGTTAATAACTTTAAAGGAAATTCAGAACATTTGTCCTTTTTTATTCTCATATGTTACTTTGAAGTGTTAATCTGAAGCTTCTGTCGCTGTTGTGACCACACTTTAATTAAAATTAGAAGATAAATTAATGCAAAAGGCTGAAAATATCACATCTGGAAACTGTTAAAAAAAACCTTACTGTCTAAATAAAACAGTATTTTTTATTAGTTCCTAAGTATTTAACATTTTTACTCAGTTTGAGAGTAAATGTTATTAAACACAGACCGAGTCACTGCTGACTCATGCTACCTCAAAACCAGCATGAGTCAGCATTTTCAAATCAATAAATTAAACTCATGAACCTGATATTTCTACATGAAACTGTTTCCTTCTGCCTCAAATCAAGGTTACACCAAAGAAACAACAAGAAGAACCACATTAAGAATGACAGTTTAATAAAAAATAATATCTTACTTTTACGAAGCAAAAGTAGTATTTTTATTCCACACCCTTTCAAAATAAAAGTCTGTGATACTAGTAACAACAATGACATTACATCAAAGCACAGATATTCTTTTTAAAATATTTTTATCATTAAATGGTTACTCTAGTTATAATTTGATTTATATATTAAGCCCTTTGTTTGCACATAATTAACCAATTATTATTATTTTAATTTTTCATTCAGAAAAATTAATGTTTTCACTTTTCCAATAGTGTTAAACTGTGGCTCAAAGGAAACGAAAACTGACAAAAAAATCTGCAAATTTAAAAACTATAGATAAAGAAATTTATCATCAGCATTTGAATGTTTGAATGGGTGTTTTATTACATAATTCTGGTTTAATCTGAATGATTTTTGAATATTTTCAGTATTTTAAAGTCTGAAAAATGTAGGAAAAAGTTTTTTTTCATATTTTGAGAATATAAACAGTTTCTTTACGAGATCTAACTACGGTGATGATGTCATCGGATAAGGATCTTTTAACTGGTTTGATGATGTCATTGAGGGGCGGGGCCTCAAACACCAAGGCGTCTAGAAGACTGGCCAATCAGAGGGGAGAGGGTTTGTGGAGCCTTAAAGAGACAGTAGCTACAATAAAATGTCATGTAAAGATTCTACGGTGGCTCCAGAGGGACAGAATAAAGAAGAAGAAAAAAGCAGAGTAGCTTTAACACTTTAAAACCCGACCTATCAAAATAATCTGACTTTTTTTTGGAACTGAGATGTTTATTAACCCTTTTAACAAAATCCACAAAAACAAATGTCTTTATCATTTTATTCATGATAAATTTCTTGTATCACATTTGACAAACTGGGTAGTTTTTCCAGCTATTTAAATAAAGTTTTTAAGCAAATGTGCATTTATTTGATGCAGAAAACACTTAAACAAAAAAAATAAATAAATAAGTAACTATTTTGATGTTTTTCTTGCTGCAACTTCTCGAGAGTCAAACAATGATTTTCCAGAAAATATATGAGTGATATGTTTTAAAAACATGTTTAACAGGTTTTTAAAGAAACGATTGATTATGTTGCTGATGATGATGATGATGATGATGATGANAAAAAAAACATCCTGCAGTTCCCTGAGTGTCCACTAGAGTCTGTCTCCAGCAGTGAGTCAGTCCCATAGAGCTCCATGTTAAATAACCTGCAGTTCCCTGAGTGTCCACTAGAGTCTGTCTCCAGCAGTGAGTCAGTCCCATAGAGCTCCATGTTAAATAACCTGCAGTTCCCTGAGTGTCCACTAGAGTCTGTCTCCAGCAGTGAGTCAGTCCCATAGAGCTCCATGTTAAATAACCTGCAGTTCCCTGAGTGTCCACTAGAGTCTGTCTCCAGCAGTGAGTCAGTCCCATAGAGCTCCATGTTAAATAACCTGCAGTTCCCTGAGTGTCCACTAGAGTCTGTCTCCAGCAGTGAGTCAGTCCCATAGAGCTCCATGTTAAATAACCTGCAGTTCCCTGAGTGTCCACTAGAGCTCCATGTCCTGACGAGAGCATCAGTTTGTTTCTGAGTGAAGATAAAAAAGAGACGAGTGGCAAACGTGCGACAGCGGCTGTGACTGTTTGAGCTGAGAGGACGGAAAGAGCCTGAGGACAAACTTAGATAACATGTGATTATCTAACAGAGGGAACAGAGAGGAGTGGACCTGAGGGAGGATGAGTAGAGTCAGAGTCAGCATCTGCTCTGATGAAGAGGAGGAAAATATCTTTCTGTCTGAACATGAACAAACCTGCAGACTGAAACACTTTAATGAAGAAAGTCTCCGAGTTTTTTTTCTGAATGAGCTTCAGTGAATTTATTCTGTGATTATTTTGCATTCAAACATTCTTCTCTCTCGTCCTCCTGCAGGTGGCGCTGCACAGAGTAAAAATGGCAAACGCCGTGGCTTCCTACGACCAGCTGGCCCACCAGGTGGAGGCGCTCCGTAAGGAGAACTCCCACCTGAGGAGGGAGCTGGAGGACAACTCCAACCACCTGTCCAAGCTGGAGAACGAGACCACCGGGATGAAGGTAATAACAGCAACAACAGCAACTACAGCAACAACAACAACAACAACAACAACAACAACAAGGTCACATGACAGCTGTCCACCCTCCAGTGTGATGCATTTGCAGTGATGACAAGTAACTAAGTACAAATACTTAGTTACTGCACTTAGGTAAAATGTTAACGGGTCAATGACAAAAAGAGGGTCAGAAACATATTTCTGAGAGAAGAATTATGTTTTCTAACAGATTTCAGTAGTTGACCAACATTTCAAAGTTTTTAGGTTCATTATTTTTTAGTATTTTTAATTTGAGCACCCAAAAATGTCAGGTGGTGCAACCAAATATATGAAAATATATTTATATGTTCCTGTTATTTTTTCTGTGTGAAATTATTGGCAAGTATCTCTCAAGTGTCTGTAGTGACTCATACATTTTCATTTTGTGTGTTTCATTTCTTTTATTTGTGAATAAGATCAATAATTTGATGTTAAAATAACATTTCACATTATTACATTGGTTGTTCCACCTGACA